>VZRL01000798.1:149723-248309 GCA_013397895.1 Origma solitaria
GGCCGGCCCGCCACAGAACTGTTATACATTTTTCTCAAACAGTAAGTAATAGGATGAGGGGAAATGGGCTCAAGTTGCACCAGGGGAGGTTGAGATTGGAAAACAAAGTTATCTTAAAGACCATCGCCAAATGCCCATTACAAAATATTTCTCTTGGGAAAGAAAACTTTTAAAGTGGAAGGCAATGATTTTTGGAAAATTTCTGCATCCAGGAACAGAAGACAAGACTGAAGTATGGAGTCCCTCTCTCAAGAGTATTAGACACAAGTGTTTTGATTTATTCAAATGACTTTTCTATTCCTTCTTTGGAGAATAAATTTCTGTTTCTGTATTTGGAGCACATCACCTACCTCCCCCGGGCTCCATGTAAAACAGTAAATTACAGCAAATCTATTACAAATCAAACCAAACAAACGTAATGCTTTATTAGGTAAACCTCCCTCGCTCATTCCAAATAGAAGATGTAGAAAAGTGGAGGACAACTTTGACACAGATATTTGCTTTATATATTTATACGGATTTAGGAAACACTATATTTTTTTTCAAGTTTCATCTTATTTGTAAAATATATTTATTCTTTATAATATAGCAATTTTCATATACCTCAGAATTTCAAAAACACATAGATAGTGAACTTAATCATAAAACTCAAACAGAAGTAGTCTTTGATGAACTAAGCCTCTTTTTATATTATAGAATTAGTTCTACAGACATCTGTGAAAAGTAGTCTGAGGCAGAATAATTTAGGAACACATTTTAAAAAACGTAAGAATAGCAACTGAACATATTATTTCCTGGTGACTGGGAAAATCAAAGTGCAGCCTTTCAAAATCTAAATTACAAACAAGGGAGTACAAATAAGAGGTTACAATGGAATAATGAAGGATAATGAAAAATGCGACATACAAAGCAATCAATGCAGAAGCAAATATGGTCTTCAGCAGCTCCACAACTATGAGGGCATAGAATGGCAAAATATCCTCATTAATAAATTTAAAAAGACAGAAATTAAGTTGCCTGTTTGAGGATGTCTTCCTTGTTATTCTATCACTCAGTAAAATCTGTCTGTTTAGTGAGTCTTGAAAGTGAATAAAGCTGACAATGGCTCACTCCTAGAAAAAACAAACAAAAGAAAACACAATCAAGATCATATGAAACTGATAGTTATTGAGCTCTTTAGAAACATATAGCATCAATTTAAAATCAAACTGACACTTTATGAGTAGCAACAATTTTTCACTGGGTTTTCACTGTCGTTCAAATTGATTGTTGTTTCATGTCGAATAAAATGTAAGTAGTGTTTCAAGCCTGCAGAAAGCACCACAATAATTCATATTAAGAAGACAAGGTTGTGAACTGTCACACATTGCTTCTTAGATTTTCTGATTTTTCATGCAGTTAAACACAATCTATTGCCTCTAATGAAACTTAATCTTCAATTGGACATACGAAATGTATCTGGGTATAAGACATGTAATGAAAAATGCTCAGAAAAGTGGTTACAACTTTGTTTTGGTAGCCATAAGGAAGAGAATTCCCTCTTCTTGTTTTTTTGTTGTGTTTTTTGATTGTTTCTCTGGTTTTGTGGTTTGGGTTTTTTTTTGCCATTAAACAATCTATACCTTTCCAGGACACTGTAGACCTACTAGAGAATCTGGTCTGATGGTACAATTCACTCCCTGTTTGCATTGCTCAGTGAATACATCAAAATTACCAGGGCCTGGATATAAAGGGGTTCATTCAAATTTCACATATTATTGCAAGTATGTCCCTTGTCGAAACTGCTGACTCCAATAAATGTATTTTGACTAAGCAGAAAAAATGTATCACAAAATTGAATTAAATACAGTTTTGCATTTCACATGGCATTTTTTTTGATTGCCATTATACAAAGAAGTAGAAACCCAGTGATTTACAAAGTGAAGAGGCAGAGATTCATATAATAATATATGTCCTGATAGCTCAAGTGAAGAAGTCTATATCTGTATGAAAATAAATTTACTTAAAGTGAGCTTTCTAGTTTTGTCAAATTATAGTGTGGTGGTTTAGTATTAGTTCATTTTACATATGCAACATAATGCCCGAGAAGCTACTTTGAAATCCAGCAGAGTGCCATTTAGATCTCAAAGTAAAAAGTGCAAGTATTTATTTTCCCTAGAAATATACCACAGAAATTAATTTGGAAAGAAATTATTTTACCGTAGTCAAACAAACAAAATCAATACTTCCTGTATTTGACTAGAATAATTTCCATAATTGTCTTAAGTTCCTTAAGAAAAATAATAAAAATAAATCAGTATACATTGATTTTTTACTTTCATTATTAGGTTATTGATATATTAGTATAATCTTTTTCATCTATTTTTAAAGCTGTAGCAAGATTTATCACTATTTAGATTTAAAAGAGAATATATTGCTAGTAAGATTGCATTTCCCAAATGCAATAAAGATTTTGAATTGAGATGCTTTTCTACTTATAATAACAAGATGGACAGAGATAAAGAATAGCAAAACCAGTAGGACGGAAGATAATTTGCCCTGGCTATTTGAAATTATAATCTTCTGTATATGGTCATTCTGTGTAGGACATAGTCTCTTAAACAAGCATTGAAACTTCCTGTATGACAAAATTAAGACTCTTTTAAAAAAATGCAAGTCATATTGAGAGAGACTGCACCCTATTGAAAACACTGATCAAAATAGCATTTTGCATTCTCTTGTACTTTGTTTGAAAATTTGTTAAAACTCACATTTGAATTTAAAAAAAAAAAAAAAAATCACTGAAGAAAACATATTTCTTGGCTCTCAATTGATGCCTTAAGGATATTTAGCTTTTCTTCTTCATATGTCTGTAGCTTCGGTGTTGTTCATACAAAATGATAAAAATCTCTGTTCCCAGCACTTTTAGCCAAAACGATTCCTCTGAGTGGAAATCCAATGACACTTCCACTGCCTCAGAGCCCCAAAATATATAAACAACAGTGAAATGGGGGGAGCAGGCTTGGGGTGGTTGACATCATTGCCTGAAGGTGTAATTGGAGAATGAAGGCCTAGTATGCTAATAAGACAGAACTTATAAATGTGAAGACCTTGTGACTCGGGGTCCGTTTTGTGTGCAGCCTCACGAGTGGGCTTTGTTTGCCCTGAATGTACCTAAAGGCCTTTAATAAATTTGTCTGCTTTTTATTCTCCTAACCTTTTCTGGCCTCTGTTTCAGGTAAGCCTGCGTAAGACATCACAGTAGTGGTTATATGTATGCTCTTTTTTGATGGCTAACTCCTGCAAATATCCTTATTTCTGCGAGAAGTCGCGCTGATCTGAGAAGCAATGAGGACACAATGCACCCTCTGCTTCTGCCCTGGGTTTCCCTGCTCCCTCCTTGGCTCCACTGAAAACACTGGGCAGGAAGGGCGCAGCAGTGCTGCAGTGGTAGAAACCACCTCGGCAGCTACCAAGGAGATGAGAGGTCCCAAGACAGCAGAGGCACGCTGGTGGGACAGCTCCGAGGTGGGAAACACCCCCAGAGTGTTTATTGGGTGGTCTGTCCCTAGGAATGTTAATCCTCCTTTGTTGATTGGCCTTGGCCTGGTCTGTCACTCTGCCCCTCCTTTGCCCCCACTGGTTGTTGTTGTTGTATTCCCCCGCCTTCTCCCCAACCCTATCGGCCCTGTATCTCTATATCAAGGGTCACTCAGGGTCATTCGGTCTCTTTTGCTGTTGGACACCTTCGAGAATAAATTGTCTTTGGAACTCCACGCGCCTGGGCTCTCTGAACTCTTTGTCTCTGGTAACGCACGAGCTGTCCAAAGCTCTGGGGTGAGTGTGTGTTTGTGCCTCAGCACGGGTGAGAGAAGGGTCTGCCTGCACTGTACCAAGCTGTACTGGCCGAGGTGATCTCTTTGAGCCTCAGAGAAGCTTTTGGTAAACACAGAGATCTATTCCACTCCACCACCGCTTGGTGTTACAGCAGCAACACTAAAGCTGAGACAGCTGCATATTGACCTACTCTAAACTCTCACGTAAACTAACATTTTCGTTTGCCCTGGAATGTGCTGGGAGACACAATATTCCTTGTTCAGCCCAGCATTAGGATAAAATGTCTGAGCTGTCATGTTCCACACTGCTTCTCGCTTCTTTTGCGCCCAAACCAGTTACACCTGAGAGAGCCTTACAAACCATGCCTGAGTAATATTATTCACTATTTTTTGCTTTGATGGGCCTTTTGGGGAACTTGTCTGAGAAAAACGGCACATGTATGGGTATGTCCAGTATTTCTTGTCTGGAAAAGTCAACTTCAACTCCACAGGTTATTATAACACATCTTACAAAAAGAACATTTGCTGCAGACAAAATTAACCTTAAAATTCTCACACATAGATGGTATTATTTAAGGAGAAAAGAAAATATGACTACATTTTGAAATCCTTCTGCTTCAGCTTCCAGTTTTCATTACTTACAGCTCTGTGTTAAGAATGTATTTATAACTGTTCTTGGTAACACTCATCCCAGAAATGATAGACAGATGAAGGTATGGGGTGTTTTTAGAATTGTAAAATTTGGAAGAAAAGAAAAAAGAAATAAACCTTTGTGAAACTTGTCAGTGATAGCATGGGGTTTTTTAGCTTGATATCTGTGTCTAAAAATCAAAGTCCCAGTGGATAAAGGTAAAAGTCACTTAACTGACAGAATTCCTGAGTGACTCAAAACTGGCATATGTTCTTTATAGGTTCATCTTTGAGATTTCTCACTAGAAAACAGCAGTTGAAAAGATTATCTTATAGCAGTACTAAATAATAGACTGTTCTGTGACATTCAAAGGTCTGAAGCTCCCTGTGGAACTAATGACATTTGTACAGCAAGTCAGGCTGCTTCTGTAAAGGAGGATGGTGGAAGCAGGAAAATGATAGTTTTCTGACAGAATGTTAACCCCAAGTTGCTAGATTTTCTGAATGATAACTGCAAATAAGGGAGCTCTAATAACACTTCTAATAAAGGGCCAAAGTCTTAGATGAATTTTAAACTCATATACTCCCACTGATTTTGATGTTCACAGCTGCTGCTCTGTCCCTGACACTTTAAAGAGAGGAAAAAAATGCCTTATTGCTCTTCTCTGATGACAGATCAGTAAGGTACTGTTTCTTAGAAGCTATAATAAGCATTTTATTAAGGATGGTTCCTTTGGCTTGTCGTTACAACACCCTTTTTTTTTTTTTAACCCAAAAGTTTAAAAAGTTTCTCTGGACTTGTTTGAAGTAAGTACAGCTACATCAGCCATTAAGCATTGTCATGGCCTCCAAATGAGACCTCTTCCTATATTGAATCCACTGCTATACTGAAAAAATATTAAGGGAGAATTAAATCATGGGCTTTTCTCACCCAGGAGACAATTTGACCTTACATGTCCTGAATGCCCTTAGTACAAGGCAGTAACATGTGGAGGACAAATATTAAGACTCTTCATCTCTCTGATTGAATCTGAGGAAAATTGCAGCTGGGAATTAAAGAGTCACAAGGAAAGAAGGCAATTGGACAAGGACAACTTCCATTTCTCCTGGAAGAGAGAGCTCAACTCCAGACCTCATGCCTGGCTATGTTTTACATCTACATGTAAATGTCTTTCTGCAAAGGAATCTACTTCCATCAATGTACGATAGTGTAAATTCAAGACAAAGTTTAGTAATTTATATGTCTCTGGTATCCATCCCACAATCCTGATGCTGAAGCCTTCCTCCCGGTGTATGGGAGTCAAATTATTTCAGAACAAGATGTATCTGCTGGGGAAAATTGGCACTGAAATATTTGTAAAATTTGCTTTGTTCTGCTGCTTTCTACCACCCACTGTCTGATGCAGCTGTCTGTGAGGACCAGCACAGTGACCTGCTTTGTAGACTTCTTTAGGGATTTAAACAGAATTGGGCAGCTATCTGTCTAAAGTCATACAGCAACGGAACTCAGCTGGAAGAAGAACATTATCTTCTCAACAGGGCAGCTAAATCTGTGTTTAAGCACTCAGTCAATTTCTGCCTCAAGAAACTGGAGACCTAGGCAGTGTTAGTAGTAGATGCTCGATTACTGTCTGAATCTTGCACTGAGCCCAAATCCCCAGCTGAGATGTGTTTCCCAGGGCTGCATTTAGCCCCATGGGCAGGCAGCATTACCTATCCACACTTGCTGTGTCTGTCACCTCAAAACCTGCTCAGACTTTCTCACTCTAAACATAGGCATGCAGAAAAACTGAGACTTACACCACAAAGCTTTTAGAGAGGTTTTTAAATCTCATAAGCACTGACAGTATTTCTCATTAGAATTACAAAAGAGATAAAGAAAGGGATTTACTGTGCGTTAGTAATAATATGGCCCTTCAGGGTCAGCCTGTACTCTGAAAACTTTTTAATGAAATACTGCATACTGTTTATCTGTCGGAGTAACAAGGTATGTTTGGGGAGGGGACTGGCATTTAAACTAAACTAGTTATTATATCTCTCCAACGATACACTCAGGTTACCTATGTTAGCTAAAATACAAACTGAGAATAAAAGTTCTCCCGAGGCATAATGTTACATATAAATTGGGTATACATATTTTCTCTTTGTAGCTATTTACATGTTCCAAATATTTGGTGTAGAGGAACAGCTTTTTAGAGATACTGGCCTAAGTGATTTATTATATTGAAATCATCCATGCCCTACTCTTCTCTCAACTACCATATGTGAAAGTGGTTTCTATCAGCATAAACTTCTTGAGCAAACTTTAAATCTTAACTTTTGTAGCTGTCACAAAGAAAGCCAGTAATGCCTTGTACTGCTTTGACTTTAAAGCTTCCTTTTTAACTTTGCTCCCTTTTTCTTTGTGATTCCAAATTGACAGATGGAGTTCTTATGTTGCTGAGATATTTAAAATTAAAAGTAGTAAAAACTTAATCAAATTTTAAAACAAACCAACCCCAAACCTTCTGCCCTACACTTCTGTTCCTTTTTCAAGAACTGAAGAAATCTCTCTTTTTGTATGGAAATATCTGAAAGAAACATGAACCTTCTCCTTTCCTGTTAAACAAATACCCTTCCTGTATTGCTTCTGCTCAATACATGGGCAATTAAATAGAAGAATAAAGGGCAGAAAAAAGCAAATTAATAAATTTTTAAAATCTTGATTCTTCTTTCTTACCAAACAAATGCTAGAAGCTAATATTACACAAGGCAAAGTAAAATGTAGTGAAGTGGATCTACCCTTGATTTGTACTATATCAACATTTTCTTAAAGAAGTATCTATGGTTTCAGTGTTCGAGCTGAAAGGTGGAAAGTTACAGAGACAAAGCCTTATTACAAATATTCTGCATTTTTATGACTGTAACAATCCAGTTTGCTCCTTTAGCTTTACTGGTGGTTACCACATCCCACTCATCTGCATTGCCTGGATCTGCTTTAGGAGCACAGAAAAAGTGCAAATGCAGAGGCTCTTTTTTCACTTCAGATCCCATCTTAAGCTCTCATACAGCCAGTAGTGCTTTCCCCACTTCTAATGGTTCAGTATTGATTGCTATTATGTATAGAAGTGGCCCTGCAGGTTTTAGAATTTTCTTTTTTCCCCTCAATGTTTTCATTGCTTGGTAAATGACAATTAGACTTTCTGAAATTTAATCCATAAACATTTTAAGTGAATACGCTTTTAAGAAAATTTCCTTATTCTGTGTTGACTTCCTCATTTTAATGAATGAAATGATCTCAATGAATTTCAATTAATCCAAATTATTTTATAGCGGCACTTTATAAATGATTCTTAAAAAATAACCCAAAGAAAAAGGCCAGAAAAGCAGAAAATTACTCCACTGGGTTCTTCCAAGCCTCCTACCTCTTCTGATAAATACTGCATCAAAGCTTACCCTATAAGACAAACAGTTTCCCTGCTCTGAAGTGCTGTGGTTTTAGTTTGTTTTTAACAGTTTCTCAATTGAGTCTGCCAGCAGGCCCATGATCTATCCAGCAGTGATAACAGTGTGCAATACACGTCTCTTTCCTACACAGCTTCCCTGCCTCTGTTTCTGTGTTATAGCTGGCTCTTTATGCCATTGGGCAGAAATCCAAGCCCAGTGCTTTAGCCAATTCCAAATTTCAGGTATTATTACTGCACCATTAAAAGCTTCTGAATTTCAATTCTTCACCAGCTTCAGCATAAAAGACTGCATATTCTATCTCCATCTTTTTAGCTAGTCTTTTTCCCTTTGTCTCCTCTAATAAATTGCAGACACAGACTTCTCTCTTCTAAAGTGCAGTATACTATGCTAATTATTTACATCAATAAATAAAATAAAATAAAACAAAACTAAAATAAAATAAAATAAAGTAAAATAAAATAAAGTAAAATAAAATTATACTACTTAATTGTCACTATACTCTGCATAGCTCTAAAATTAGCACTCATTTGCATTGCAGCAGAACCTGATGGGCCCCACAGGGACCAGGGTATTATTGTGCCTATTGCTGTAGAAACACAGAACAAGGATAAATCTCAGACCTAAATAGCTATTAGTTGCGTCAGGCAAAGGGATTGTTCTACCTTGTTTAACAGATGAGGTACCAAACTACAGAGATTAAACAATTTGCTCAAGAAAATCCATGGCAGAACTGAACCCAGGTCTCTTAAATCTGAGCCAGATGTCCAGTTCAGAAGATGTCCATTTGTCTTCCTTAGGATAAGTCACATTCTGTAAACATCTGTGTCTTATCTTCTGTCTCAGTGTAGCCTGGCTCAGCAGAGATTTCCTGTAGCTATCAATAAGAAAACCTTTCATTTCTGCTCTCTTATCACATGAAAACTTATACAGTTCAGGACATTCAAAACCGTTGAGTTAAAAAAAAATGCAGACTGTTGCCATTGCTGGAGCCAGAGTTTCATGTCTCACAGAAAAACTGGCCCAAACACAATTCACATTCATTGCTATAAACAAGATGTAATGGAGCAGCATAGCCGCAGCCATGACCGTCACATATCATCATTGCTCTACTTGCATATAATTAATTCCTTGTGAAAGGTACCATTATAATAAAACAATTCAAAATAATCTCCTAACTGGGGTTTCTGCCTGGAAACAATACGTCACAGTCAGGAGAATGGTTTCAGCTAACAACACTCCCCTTGTTCTGTACCAGAGCCAGCAAGCTCTATATCCGTCAGAACTGCAACCAGCCAACCCACAATAATCTTACTGGAAGCATCTGTAACAGAAACTGAACATATAATTTCAAGATATTTTAGTAATAGAGCAAGGACAGAACACACAATGAGATACAGGATAGTCGTACCAGAGATACTTGTGAGGTGGTCTGTATCTGTATGTATGTTAACCAGTTGGTCTTAGGCCATCCTCAACAGAGAACATTATTTGTCACAATGAGTACTCCAGTGTTTTTAAAGAAAACCTGGACTAAGGGACTATTTTCTGAATTAATATTACCTGGAAACTGATATCCTCAAAGACAAGAAGGTCAATAATTTCAATTTGCTTATGTTATTTTGGATAAAATCTTCTTCTTTGATACTTCAATGTAAACAGGAATAATATTATGTTTAAAATTTTCTTCTTTGAGAACGGAGTATTGAAATAGCTTGGTCAGAAGTAGAAACATCAATAGAGCTGCACTGCTACTTCTACATGTGGTAGTATATTTCTCTGTGCTCAGTGCTGTACTGAATCATCTAGACACATCCTAAATGGCCCCAAGGTGTCAGAGGGTTGAGGCATGAAATATCTGATTAATAAGGTCAGTTTGGTCAATCCTTTCCTTCTCAGGTCACAGAACAGGAAAAAGTGATGCTCTCAGACCTATAGGGTTTTGAGTAAAATTTTTAAATTGAAGCATGGTAAATCACATATGAATCCTTCCTGCCTGAAACAGCCTGAACCCATGTTGTTCAGAAGGAAGTTTTACTGCAAGTCATTTTGGACTGTGGCATTTAACTGGGAAAGTCCACCTGAAAGATGTAAAAAATTTAGTGGGCAGAATAGCGAACAGGTAAAACACTGTGATTTCTTTTATCAGCCATAGGGAAGAACAGAAAGAGAAATCCTTCTGCTGCTATTAATTCCCCCAGAAAGCCAAGGCATCTTAGAAAAAAGGTTTAGAGTATGTTCATGGCTCCTTCTGCAAAGTCACATTAGGAATTTCCATGCAAGTCTGAAAAAAAACACAGTGTACTTAACTGTGCTGGTCAGTGTAATTAACTTAGGTGCAACCCTAGAGGGTTCTGTTTTGAATCTTTGCAGTTCTCTCTAACAGCTCAGACCACAGGATGGTCTGAAAGTTAAAACACTCCATGGGAAGGTGAAAAGTGCCTCAAGCAGAAGCTGGATTTGAATCTCAACCTCCATTACCCCAGTTCACGCTTGCACTGTGATCCACTGGGGAAGGAGCCCCACACTGTCGTGTCTCACACCTCTTCATAGCACCTCCATGAAGGAAATGTTTTAAAGGCTGTTCCCAAGCTCTGGGAGTCTAATGCATTTCTTGACTACCTTTCATGCTTATGTGTTTTTATTAAAAGGGAGAATACCAGACAATATAGCAATGCATTTGCCTAAGTTATCAGCGCAGAAAACTCAATTGTGAAGTTATAAATTTACAGGTATGTTTATATTACAAGTTGGATTTATTAACATAAAGACTAATACAGAATTCTGTTTGACTACATAAGGTTAGGTCGTGCATCATTCGATAGTTAAAAGAAATAAAATTGAATATTATTTGCTGATTTCTACTAATCAGTCAAATATACATAAACCTTTATTAGCAAAAATTACAGCAAAACCTACTTTTTCTTCTACAAAATATTATAGAATTGTGGAAACTTTCTGTACTTTACTTATTTATTTGCTTTATAATTAATACTTTCTTTCTTTTTTAACGTTTCCCCAAAGTCTTTAACTGCAATTAGAATTGTAAACAGAGTCACCTCTCTTGAGAGAGGTTGTACTTAATAAGAAAGAGCTGGAGAAGTAATAATTGCTAAAAGAGCTGTTCAGATAAGGTCCAGGAGGGTCATAAAGGCACTGCATAACTCATCACCCAAATTTACTTCTCACGATGTATTTAGTAACAATCTCCTTTTGTTTTACTATGTAGAAAATGCAAAAATAAAAAATTCTTACTATTTTATTCTTTGGAGTAATAGCAAACCATGTTGCTGATTCTTTCCTATATACTGTGTAGAGGATTTCTCCTCTACACAAGATCTTGCCAGAAACACTTTCTCACTTAGTGATATAGGAAGTAGACTGATTCTCACATCTGCTTGCAACTTCACAGAGAAGGATGATTGAAGGAAAATAAAAATGTCTTATCTTTTTCAGCTTATAACTGGATTTCACTAGCCTTGTTTACAGTAGTAATGCCACTGAAGCTGAAATATGAGTTCAGTTTTGGTAATGTGGAAGTTACGGTCCAGCAGATTTCTGTGTTGCAAAAGACCGTGCCTTTCAAACTCCCCGTAGGAAACCAGACTTAAACATGGAGTGCTTAACAGTTAAAGCTACAGTGGGTAAATAAATTTGGATTTTAAGAAGCTTTACATACTTCCATGTAATATTAAGAGCAATACATCCTCGATGAAAAGTGATTGTCTATGAAAAAAGGTAACATGAACTTCTCTTGATGCCAATTTTCTCTGAAGCTATAAAAGCTCTATGAAATGTGGAAAAGCAAGACAAGCTCCTTGCTAAATGTCAAGCAAATGGTCAAGTATTTGTAAACATGATCTGAGGAGACTGTTGAGTAGATGGTGTAATGCAACCACCTGGAACCAACTGCAGCCAGCAATGTAAAATTGTATGCAATTGCATACATAACTACATGTAAATACCAAAACCACCTAGCTCCCAAAGCTATTTATTTTCATATTTATATGGGTTTAAATAGTGTTACTGATTGGTTTTTTATTTGAATTGTCACCACTCTGGCAGTTACATGAGAAGCTGTTAATGCTGTCAGGTTTAATATATAAGTAAAAAATCTAACTACATAAAAACCCACACTTTTTTCTTTATTTTTTTTTCTTCCTACAGTCATTCATCATTCATTCTTCTTGTCAACGCCTGACCCTTTATGCCACATTTTCTTTCACTAAATGTGTCTTACCTTAACTGGTGATATTAAGTCTCTATGAATTCTTCTGTCTGAGACAAAGAAAGAAAATAAAATGCATGCTAGCTGGATTGCAGATTCCTGAAATTTCAACACTATCTATGGTCACTCAAAGACAGGAAAACAGACAAGTGCAACAAGAACAAGAGCTTTGTTTTTCAGTTTATTCCTAGATTGATACCTGTCTTTGATGATAGAGACAATCTCACTTTCCATTCTTATTCAGCCTTTGGCTTGTTCTGTCCCTCAACACATACGAAGTTTCTTGTGATCTGTTAATTGCACGGATGAATACAATATGTTTATAGGGGCCATCAAATCCTCTCATAAAATTCACTAAATTTTATGCCAGCAAGTTGAAAGCTTCTGCTAAGCTTCAAGTGTAAGAGTCCATATTTCATTACCAAATCACCCAATACTTAATATTTCTTAAACTATATGTTCCTACCATTCATTATTTTGCTTTATTTTGTGAATGTTTGTATATATAAAACATCGGTCTGAAAGTAAAATCACGAAATAGATCATGAGCTCTCTCTGTAATCAGTAAATATTGATGGACAAGCAAAGCAGTTCCATAGAGCAAAGCAGCAGATAACAATGACCTGATGCCCACATTATCTGTGTTTCAGGCATTCTGCTTCAACTGGCTGAAATGTGGTCCTGTGGAATGAAAACCCATTAGCAGCACATTAATTCTTCTTCTTCTGGTTCTATTTCACCTGAAAGCAATCAATTTTGCACACTTTAAGCTTTTATATGATTGAACCAAACTCAGGCAGCAGACAGAATAAGATTTGCTGTAAAAACACAATTCTAATTTAAACCAAAACACTAACAAAGCTGAAGGCAGTTTCTCCTCACATTTTTGTGCATTAGGTGGCTCCATACAGTAAATTTGGTGATTAATGTTGAACTGTTAGCATGCCTTTAAAAATCCTAAATGTATAAATATAACTAGCAAGAAAATCAGTAATTCTCAGAGCCTGAATAATATTTTCCTTTTCACTTATTAAGATTTCCAATGCTACCTGATTTCTCTCAATAGATATTTATTACACATACCTGAATGTGCAAAATAAAGTTCTTTAGGAAGTATGTCTGCATAGTAAAATAGATTTGGAACGATCTAATGCTGAAAATGGCTAGCCTGATATAAAATTTTAGCATAAATTTATAAGATTCAGGAAACCACAGTTTTGAAAAATTCTACCTAACAAGGATTATTAGACTAGAAAATTAAAAAAAAAGCCATTTTCAAAAAATTAGTAGTGACAAGCAGCATTTGTAATTGTTAAACTAGAGCAAGATACAAACCATAATTCTACATACTTGTTTTCATGATTTCTCTTGGGTTTTTTCCCTGTTTTCTAAAGTGTTGTTTGTGGTTTTTTGTTTGGTGGTTGGGTTTTTGGTTTTGATGTCCTCAAAGAAGTTGAAACAGGCTTTGTGTTCTACATGTAGGATTATTCAAGTGGGAAAAACCCCAAACAACAAACAAGCCAAAAGCACCTCACATTGATATGTTTTATTTTAACCTGCAAAGGGTTTTTAAAATACTCATTTACACACACAGAGTGAAGTTTAAAACCCTTATATTTTGCTGATAGAGTTTTCAGAATTAAATCCAGCAGCTCTAAGACTGGGTTTAAAAATAAGCAGCACATCTCATATGGAAATCTACCTCTGAGATGATTGCACAGAAGGAAGCACAGAAACATACAATTATGGGTGACTGGCTTTCTGCAGATCATCTCATAACACCAGTGTCACCAAGCCTTTCCATAAAAAGCAATTCCACTTTTATGTTATGATTATTAATACTGCTGTGGGTGGTTACATGAATTGCAGAGAGATTTTGCTTGACGCTTTTGGGAACTGTGACTAATATGACTAAATTGTAGGCTTAAAAAGTTGATCAATCTTTTAAAGAGCTCTTAATTTGTTCAAACTTTCAATTAAACTTTGTTAAATGTGGCTTTTTTAAAAATTACTCTAGAATTTAATATATTTTCAGGTATATTTTACACTAGTAATTACTTCATATCAAATATATATAAACCTTAGAATATATTATTTTATGGTATTATAGCTTTCTCTGCATCACTGAACTGTGACAATAGACCAGGAACAATTTCAAAACTGTCATTTTATCAAGTTCATACTTTGATTTTTGAATATTCCACCTAATTTTCATGATGGATGCTTGTCTAGGGTTATCAACGAAAAAATAGCATGACAAAAATCACTTTAATGGATTTCTCCTTAATTTTTAAAAGGTTAAAAATAAAATGGTGTTGCTTATTTGCACCATCACACAAGCATTTGGTGAGGAGTGCTCCTTCTAGGGGGGTAAACTGACTGGAGAGCTCATCCAATTTCATTAATTCTAAACCAAATGGAATTTTCCAGTCCTATTGCAGCTTGCTATCTAAGTTCATCTTGTTTTAAGTAATGTTAAGGACCAGTAAAAGTATCTAGTTTCAAACAGTAGGCAGTAGAAAACCTAGAGTATAGACTAAATACTAAAGGAAATAAGGGGCAGGAGGAAGAAGACAGAACAGCAGTACAGTTTTATATACAGCCAGAAGTAAGTGAACATAAATCTGGTTTGAAGTGAAGGGCTGTATAATACCACCATTAACCTGAGCATGTGTAAACTCTATCTGGGCCATATGGGAAACAGAGAGCCTAAGAGCCTCAGTCACACTGAAGATATGTAGTGCTCTTTACTTTCTGTTACTACAGAATATGAAATATGAGTGCCTCACTAGGAGATTGCTAAGTTGAATTAGCATTTTTTACCTACAATCAGAGGGTGTCTACACCTATCCTTCATAAAAAGTGGGAGTCTGTCAATGTTGCAAATCTACAGGATATACCCAGCTACTGAAGAATTCTCATGAAGTGAGCAACAAAATCCAGTTAGTAAGTATAACTGCACTTAGGTTCATTATCCCACATCTGGCTACTCTGGAACGTACAATAGTGGATGAAAGACAACAAAAATTTGTCTTAAAATATATGTTAAGACAGCACATTAAAGCCTAAGCACTGCACAAAAATAGAGAGCCAGCACAATACATATTCTGTTTGTTAATTCACTCATCAAGCCTTTATCTGCAGTTTAAAATTCCTAAAATACAGTGTAGATAACACAGCTGGTAATGTTTAATTAAAATATTTCTTCTGCTTTGGTGAAACTTAATTCTCTATTGAATCATATTCAGAAACATCTCCTTTGCTGAGAAACAATCAGGAAAGGCAGCATTCCCATGTGTGCACCCACTTCCCCATACCTAAGAAAATATCAGAGATTATCTCCATTTTATTGTCAGGAAATAGCACCACAGAAGCAAAAGACTTCAAAGCAGAATAATCAGGGAAGTTATTCCTTTCCTCATGAGCCCCCTTCAGAAGGATGTGCTCAAGTTATTGTAGAATCTTCAATCAGTCCCCAAACGCCACTGGGACGAGAATGGAAAATAACCAAGTTCTGTGCATTTTAAAAGAATCAGAAAACTTCAGTAACTTAATTTGGGTTACTAACAAAACTGCAATTGAACATATTCTATGATGTCACTCAGATTGCCAAAAGTTTGCCAGACTTGCGATTCATTAATTGCTTACATGCACATAGAGGCTTTTTTACACAAATAGTTGAAGGTTACCCTTTCTGGAAATGCTGAAAGCAGGAAATATCACCTGCATGAATACTACCCTGCATACCAGAACCCAATGGTTTCTGAGCATGTTACAGGACAGACTTGGATCATCCAAGAATATTTGCACAACACTAGAAACTAGCGCAATCAGAGCTCAACCTCTTCGAAGAAGTTTCTGAACTGTGCAAGCTGCTCTTCTTGCAGGAAAAAGTTTGGTCATCTCCTGCACACTTAATAGCAGGTCTGGTTTTGCCAAACATCTACAAGTGTTAGGACATATTATCGCTCACAAATACAAACAGCACAGAAACCTTCTCCTCTCTATGTGACTCCTTAACATTACAGCAAATTACTGCTGCAAAATGTTTTAGCAGTAATGCTCTCCAGAGAGAGCGCCTAGATAGAAAGACAGATGATGCAGCAGAAGCCTAGAAACCTTAAAAACAAATTAGATTTGAAGTCTTTGTAAGATCAAACTCGATGCTATATCAGATCAAAATAACATTTTTATGACAGGCTTCTCAAAATCTAATGAAAAATGAGCTGCAAGTTTAATTTTCTTCCCAACTCCATCTTAAGTGTCATAGTTCTAGTTCTTGTGCAAAGCCCATAGCAAGCTAACACCTATCTTTAAAAAAGGCCTTGAATATGACATTTAAAAAGACCTTGCAAATAATGCTGTTACCAGTCTGTAAACATAAAGCAGCCTACAAACCATCTTGACTTGAAAAACTATAACGATTTAGAAAATATTTCAGAAGCTACAGAAAATTGTCAGAGCAAAGAAACAGATGCAAAGGAGTAGGTGGCAATCATTATAACCTTCAACCAATACTGCTTGAGCTTCTTAAAATGCAAGTAATTTTCAAAGAGCAAAACAAGTCCCTGATAAAGATTCTCTTTTGTTCCTATCAACATTTTCCAGATCAATACTCTCCAGAAACTGCAAGTTCCTCCTGTCTCTTCTTCACCAGCTGCATGTGATTTCCTGAATGATATCAAAGTCCCACTAGCAAGTTTCACAGGTGAAATCCTGTCAAACATGTGGTGAAGATGTTTGAAGAACAATCACAATAAGCAAATATCTTTATCACAGATATAATTGTTTAAGAAAACAATCTATTCCCTGGCATAAACTAGGCTAGTAAAATGATATCATTCACTGTGATGCTTTATCATTGCAACACAAGACTGTGATTTATTAAGAAAGTATTCAGACTTAGTGTATTGGGTGCAGCTGAGCTGGAGTTCATTATCCCTTAGCAGCCCTCATAGTGCTGTGCTTTGCATTAGTAGCTGTAAAGGTGTTGATGACACATCTGTGTTTTGGCTACTGCTGAGCAGTGCTGGCACTGCACCTGCAACATCTCTCTGAGATCCTGGGATGGGACACAACTAGCCCAACTGACCCAAATGCACTAAAGGGATATTCTATACCATATGAACATATATCAGCTCAGATATAAATGCAAAAGGAAGGAGGGAGGGAGGGAGGAAGGAAGGAATGAATGGGCGGCATTTGTCATTTTATAATGTTTGCCTTCTGGAGCAGTATGTGCTGAAGCCCTGCATCCTGAAAAGTTTCTGCACATCACTCACAGATAGGAAGTAGAGTTTGGGGTTTTTTTTTCCCTCGGTTTATGAACACACACTTTCAATTTTTTTTCTTGCTTTAGTAAACTGCCTTGTCTCAACCTGCTAATTATTTCCCATCTTATTTTCCTCTCCCCCATCCCACTGGAAAATAGGAATGATAGAGCAGCTTGGTGAGCATCTGGTATCCAGCCAAGGTCAACTGTACAGCTCTTTTTGGTGCCCAATGTAGAGCATGAAGGAGGAACCAGAAAGACTGCAGTGGGTTGACCCTGGCTGGATTCCAGGCACCCACCAGAACCACTTTCTCACGCCACTCCACAGCTGGACAGGGGAGAGAAAATACAATGAAGGATTCATAAGGACTGGGAGGAATCAGTCATCAAATATTCTCACTGGCAAAACAAGCTTAAATTAGAGATCTTTAATGAATTTATGACCAACAAGATCAGAACAGGATAATGAGAAGTAAAATAAGACCTTAAAAACACCTTCCTCTTACCCCTCCCTGCTTCCTAGCACTACACCCTACCCCAGTGGTGCAAGGAGACAGGGAATGGGGTTTATGGTCAGATCATCACCTGTGGTTTCTCTTGCTGCTCAGAGAGAGGAGTCGTTCCCCTGCTCCACTGTGGGGTCCCTCCTATGGGAGACAATTCTTCATGAACTTCTCCAATGTGCCACTGATAATGACTCTCTGGGATCTGCTGTTCAACCAATTCTCAGCCCATGTCACCATTCACTCATCCAGCCCACACTTCCCAAGTTTGCCTGTGAGGACGTTTTGAGAGACAGTGTCAAAAGCCTTGCTGAAATCAAGGTAGAGAATATCCACTGCTCTTCTCTCATCCACCTAGGAAGTGGTTTCATTGTAGAAGGTAATCAGGTCACTTAGGCATGATTTATCTTTAGTGCTGACTATTCCTAATCATATTCTTGTCATCCATGTGGATAGAGATGGTCTCCAGAATGAGGTGATCCATCACCTTCTCAGAGTCTGAGGTGAGGACCTGGAATCACACACAATATCGGTTCATGCAAGTTAATGTTATAATTGCTTGTCTTCAAGTCAGAATATTAGCCCACATGGGTCCAGAAGTTGTGATATTTCCATTTTCTTCTTTAAAAGAGGTATTAGACTGTCATCTTTCTTCCCTGAAACACTTGGAAAGCCTTTCCGTTAAGTGTGAAGATATTATAAGGAGTTCATTTTTCCCAGTGCTTATCAAAATGTGATTTGTGTCTCCTTAAGCCTCTATATTACAAGTACCTAGATATTCTACATTAAAAGTTGGGAAATATGTATCTTAAACCTTCAAAGCATGCAGGAGTATAACAGCTGTCAGGGCTAATTCTAGGAATATGTCCAGATTCTCTGTCAATAGTCTGGATTTGCACACAGGCCTGTAGCCTAAACATAAACTGTAGAAATATTCTGGTTTTTTTTTTTTTTTTTAAACAGGGTGTATCTCATTCAAATAACAAGCTTTCAGTGTCTCTAAAAGGTGGTGAATAGAAAGAAAGTAAATTAGCTACTTTTGGGACATGAGCAAAGAAAAACCTCTCAGATTTCACTTTCTATTTATTGCTAAAGAACAATACCTCAGTATAAGCACTAATCAAATACTATTCATAAAGTAAAATGTAACCTTTGATTGTTCTACCAGAGCAATGGGAACTGCTCTAATTTCTGGGTTGTAGATGCATTATGCTGAGGATGAGAATACAAGTCTAATGATAAATTCTTGCAGCTTAACAAAGAAATATTCTAACACTGCTGGGATGTCTTAAACCTTCTCCAGTAATATGTTATCCCCAAAAATATCTGAGAGCAAGGTAATCATATCACCTGTCAAGAGAGCACAGGACTCAGGCTCTATTTATTTAGAATCATTTTTATTAGAAAAACAACAGTTTTCTTTAATTTAAGTAAGACTTAAAAAACCCAGACAACTGAGAAATGGAAGCAGCTATATAAGGAAAATGTAACACAAGAGAAGGTAATTTTAGTTTATGAGGTGTTTCTTTCTGCATTAACTTCTGTACCTTATCTGACCTGTGAGAGTGGAGCTAGGCTTCCCTACCCCTGATTCAGAGAATACTGATAACTATTTTACCCACAATATTTAAAGATGGACACCCCTCCTGGAGCAGAGGGCAGTGATAAGAACATCACCCGTTTGCTCTTTGCCTGCACAGGAATTTCCTTTTTTTGTTTTTCTCATTGCTTGTATAACTTCCCATCTTTTATAACTGGTGGCAGTGTTTCACATAATAACATTGTGATTTTAAATAATATGCTTCCTATCCCCAGTCCTCAAAGATACACATTTTGATAGATAGACAAATGAGTATTCATTTTCTTAAAGCCCATTTCAAGAAAATATAATAAAAATAGTAATATTTCTTGACATTCTTGCAGTTTTAGAATCATCTGACTGGACTCATTTTATTGCTGTTACTACTACGAAGGGAAAATAAAAAAGCAACACATTATGAAATTAGGGATTAGGTCCTTAGAAGGGCTTCCCCTGCATTTGTTTTAGGGAAAGTCACAATTTTAGGACAATAAAATTTTTGGAAACACCCGTTATTCTCAATTGAAATTATTGGCTTTTCTTGACCTCAATATCAGAAAATAAGCAAGCACGACATGAAGAAAAGTAAACTATTTCTCTGAGATTATATAAAATAAAAAGTACTGCAATGGAGAGACAAATTCTGTTAAAAGAATCTTACGAGTGCTGATTTGCAAATATAAATGTCGGCTAAAACATAAAATGACAATTCTCATTAATATAAAAGTTTCATTTTAGATAGACTAAGTAGATTTAATTAATAAACTTAATATTTGAAGACATTCAAATGAGGATTTTACTGAAATAATTATGAAAGTAGCATTCACTTGTCTGGCTTTAAGAGATGTGCTACTCATTCAGAATAACAACTGAGTAATTAGAAGTGGTGGCTTATAAAGATATCTGCACAGAATGAAGAAAAAGCAACAATGGATTAGTTCTGTGCAAGACCTGAAATAATCAGATTTTGGGTAAATGTTTATCTTCATCTCATTAATAGATTTATTTATATAAATGAGAGAATACCAAACTTCAGTTTCAAATTTAGGACAAATAGGGAAAAGTAGTCAGCATATTCACAAAACTTAAACACTTCTCATCAGAAAAAGCTGTTTGTTCTCTTTGAACTGTTAATTGAGGGAGCATCAACACATATTAGCTCTCTCAAACTGAAATTCAGGACACCAATTGCAAATGGATTTTAGGAAAATATCTTGGAATTTGCTGGAAGTTCATCCCTATCTTTCTCACTTTGCTGGTATATTATTCTATTTTCTTCCACACAATCTCTGTATTTTCAGTGCCCCAAATCCTTTATGGGGAAAGCTAGTTACTGTAAGATTAAGACCTTGAAATCTCTGTGTTTAACTTGACATAAAAAAACAGCTGCTCAGCATCCTCCTGTTGTATCTGAATTAAAACATGCAATACATCCCTCATGCTTTAATTGTTCACAGTTTCTCCTCACTTCTCTGAAAAAAAAAATTCTGGTAACATCATCAATTTGATGTTTAAGGACAAAGAATCTGCATGATTGCATTAGAAATCTGAGTAAAAAATAGCCTTACCAAAAATACACTGTCAGCAGTTCATTCTCCAGAGAAGAATCACAGCTTCTTTATTCCTGACTTTGTTGTTACTATTTAATATTGAGAGAAATTTCCTTCATTTTTCCACAACAGAAATATAAAGTAGTCAAGTGTGACTGCTTCATTACTGCCCGACAACTAAAGAAGCAAAATCAATACTAGGATTGCAAAAGTTTTTGTACATACTTTCCCTGAAAGAGAATAAGGTTGGCTAGCGTAACCAGTTTTCTGCATACTTGAACAATCACAAACAGAAGACATGCACACATGCACAAAACCAAAAGAGAACAAAACAATCACAAAACGAAACAAAACCAAAAAACCTTAAAATGCCCAAAACAACAACAAAGCTAAAACAACAACAAAACTAAAACAAAAACGAAACCAAAACCAAAAAAAAAAAAAAACAAAAACAAAAAAACCCAAAAAAAACCAACCACATAGACCAGCCTGTTCCACTTCCCATTCAGCTATTTTTCACTGTCTTGCCAAAGAGTCTACTGTATGTCAGTATAGTGTTATATTTTTCTTGGGTCCAGAAGAGAAATTAATGCACAGAAAAAGTAATGTAAAGAGGAGACATACAGAAAGAAAAAAAAATTACAAGTAAGAGAAAAAAATTTTAAAAGAAGACTAAATCATTGCAAGGTAGATATAACAGTCAAAAATAAAAGCAGAAAACATGACACACTAGTAGCTAAGGAGTCTTTGCAGTAGCAGAACTACACTGAGTTATTCTCAGTTTGGATATTCTAAGTTAGGGGATTCAAATAAGCACTAGTTTGTCAGGAATCTTGTAAGATAACATGCTTTTATAATGTGTTATTTTCTACATTTTAATAAGTCCTTGTGTTTATGGAGCTCAAAAGAAAGCATATGAAGCATCCTTGCTAGGCAAAGCAGAATCTGCATTTTCCCCTGAGCAGAGTGCAATACTTTGCAAGTCTATCAGGACATTTTTTAGAAGACCCCAATGACCCTACCACAGTCATTTATTCAAAATCCCTAACGCAAAGTCTGAATCTAGATTTATAGGAGGTAAATAATATAAAACACAATTATGTTCCTACTGTGAAAATGAGAAAAATGTTGCCCATTAGACTAAATCTTTAATCTTTCCATCACTGAAAGTATTCTTTCTCCATAATTCAATTACAGGATTTTAAGTGAAATAATGTTCATATTCAGCAAGAAGTCAGATATCCTTTCTGCTTCCTGACACCCATCTAGTACTTATCCTTAAATGTTCCCATTTATATGTCTTGTAGCGTGGAAATTGTAACTTGCTTACTATAGCTTTCATTATTGTTCAAAACTACACACTCAGGTAATCTTTGCATGAACAAATTCATAATGAATGAAGGAATTATTTAAAGTAAACATCAAAATCTCCCTAATGGAAAGGATGGCTATTGGCACTTATACAAAGGTGTTGTTTTTCTGATCAAATGTGAAGTGTTTAAGAGAAGACACAATAGAGGGTTTTTATTAAAATTGGTTTTGATTGCAAATACATGTTGACACAAAACATAGGAAATAATTTCTTCTACAAATTGTTTTCAGCTGCTTTTTAGTAACAGACAAATGTTTAATCCTCTTTCTTTTTTATTTTTTCCCTTTTTTTCCCCTCAGATCAGGAAGGCCTCAATTCCTGTACTACTTTATGCACTTTCTGCAACCACACCCTTCTAAAACCATCATTCTGATGCCCAAGAAGTTAATCGGCTGCTGACAATGTGTCAACTGCTGCTTCTTTCTGAGCTTTCTCTACATGTTTTTTTTTCCCATAAAGGGCTTTATCAGGACAGAGAAATAGAGGCCAGGTACAGCAGTGGAGGCTCTGAATAACAGAGACACAGGGTCCAGGGGAAGAAGAGCATGGACATAGAATCTAAGAGAGGAGGCACTGGTTCTACTAATGATTGCAGCAGTTTTGTTATGGGTCTTTTGGCTTTTTATGTTTCTTAAAGAAGACACCAAAGTAGACAAAAGCAGTTCTCAGTGTAACAGAGAACAAATAAATAGTATATAAAAATGTAAAAAGCATAAAATTCTTATATAACCTGGAGCTATAGACCAATGAAGGACTAGATAGCTGTAAAAACATGTTAGGAAACATAAAAGTGACCCCTAGTACAAGCCAAATATATAAAGAAGAAAACCACAACCTTAAGACCCATCGCATTCCTCACAATAAAGTACTCCAGAGACGACTGACCTACAGTGTTGCCTTTTCCAGCAGTCTGAAGCTACCAAAACCATGCTATATTTTCATAATTGCTAACTGTCTGATTTTATTTGTGTGCCTGTCACCATCCCCATTTCAATGTCACCAATACAGGTATCCTATTAAATATGTTAGAGTCTGTCACCTAAATTTGTCTGCATTTAAAGGCAAAGTTTCTAGCAGCTTATCACATGAAATATTTCCAGATGATACCCTACTTAAATAGAGATAGATACTTTCTCCCTTGAGGAAAAACCTCGAAGTTTTTTATTTCACCTTATTCACAATTTCATAAAACATGGTATTGCCTAACTTATACAAAATTCATAGTCTCGTGTTTCTAAAAAAAAAAACCAAAAAACCAAAAAAACCAAAACAACGTGTAGGAGCATCTTCACTTTGAGCAACCTGGTCTAGGGAAGGCACCCCTGTCCACACTAGGTGGATTGGAACTAGAGGATATTTAAGGTTATTCCAACTCAAACCATTCTATGATTCTATGATTTGAAGTTTTCTTAGGTTAACAATGAATAGATGTGGTATGCCGAGAGGCAAAATTTCTTTTTGCCAGTGGAATCAGCTGCCCAGAAGCAGAGTAGCTGACAAGAAACAAGAAACAGTTTAGAAGCTACAAGTAGCTCCTGGACTCCTGAGGCAAATGGCACTTTTGAGTTCTGCAAATACTACTACAAATAACCTTATTGAAAAGTCAGATAACTCTCAACACATCTTTTCATTTTATGAAAAATAATTTAATTTTGTTCTCCCCAAAGGAAAGAGGGTGTATTTATTTTTATTTCTTTCTTAGAAATGCCTTTTCTATCCAGACAAATACTAGTGTCATGAGAAATAAAAGAAAATTAAAGAAAAATAACTACTCAAGAACAGAAAATAATATTCTACCTCTTTGAAATGCTTCTTCTGCCTTTGGTTTTGTTGCTGACTGTTTAATGTCAGTATGTAGCATGCTGTGCTTACAATTAAGTGATTATAGTAAGAAGAAATATTATAAGAGAGTTTGAGGGGAAAAAAGAGAATTCTTAGATGTTTTACAGGTTAAGCACATATTTTCAGGGGGAGATGGAATGGGAAAGAAAAAATGTTTTAGAAAATTTCAGACAAAATATTTGTAAAATATTTGTAATTTCCGTAGCAAGTGCCACGAAGATGACAGAATTTCAAACATTTTCTAATTTTTGAATTTTGTTTTAAGAAATATCATCCTTCATATGCTACCCCAAGAGAAAGAAAATGTTATTGAATCATAACGAACATTCAGAATCCTATATAGTGCAAAAGAACTCTTTTGTGTAGAGTTCTATAAGTAACTCACTCTATTCAATTTCCTTCTACTCAAGGTAAATATTTTTTCCAACTTTATTGAAAACTTGGCTTCTCGGTATTTTAGTTAATGTGCTGCAACTTCTGTTTAGGGGATAGGACTCTCATGAATATGAAAGCTTGCTGTATTCAGGTTTATCTTGTCTTCAGACTTAGACTGGGAAGGAGTGTTCCACCCATGTGAGCCAAACAATGGAAGAGCATCTCCCCTGCAGCAGGGTGTGATTTAATGTCAAGGAGTTCTGGGCAGGGCATCTAACCCAGCCCTGCTCTTGCAGTGTCTGAGCGCACTGGCGAGGGTCTGTTTCTGCCATGCTAGGGGCGCAGCTGTCAGAGGGAGCCCACACACACACAGCACAGAACAGCGCCAGAAGCTCAGCCAAGGGCAGTCACCATGTAGCGGGAGTTGAAACCATCTCGGAGAAGCCGAGGGGTCCCAAGTCAGCAGAGGCACGCTGGTGGGACATCTCTGAGGTGCAAAATACCCCCTGAGTGTTGGTTGAATGGTCTCTCCCTAGATTATGTTAATCCTCTTTTGTTGATTGGCCTTGACCTGGTCCCTCACTCCGCCCCTCCCTTCTCCCCACTGGTTGTTGTTGTATCCCCCCACCTTCTCCCCAACCCTATCGGCCCTGTATCTCTATATCAAGGGTCGCTCAGGGTTATTTGCCTTCTTTTACTGTTGGTCACCTTCGAGATTAAGCTTTGTTTGGAACTCCATGCGCCTGGGCTCTCTGAACTCTTTGTCTCTGGTAACGCACGAGCTGTCCAAAGCTCTGGGGTGAGTGTGTGTTTGTGCCTCAGCACGGGTGAGAGAAGGGTCTGCCTGCACTGTACCAAACTGTGCTGGCCGAGGTGATCTCTTTAAGCCATAGAGACACTTTCGGAAAACGCAGAGGCTTATTCCACTCCACTACCGCTCTGCATTAACCACAGGCTGGACAGCAACAGTGACCTGCCACAGTGCACAGTTCCCCAGCACCAACCCTTAAGAAACAGCCGCTGGCCCATGAGAGGCCTCCACCCAGAGTGAGCTCCTAAGGGAAAACAGGAGCTCCCTGTGGGACTGTGCTCACTTCTGGGGCTGTGGGGTTGCCTGGTACCCCTTGCTGGGTCTGGCAGGAGGTAGGGAGAGTGCTCTCTCATGGGAAATGTGTGCTGGTAGAAACTGCACTGTCAAGGAAATTAACTCCAGCAGGGAGACAGCAGTCTGCGCAGCATTGAGGATGTATAAAAGGAGAATGGATGAGAGAGAAGCAGTGGATATTGTTTATCTTGAGTTTAGCAAGGCTTTCAACACTGTCGGTCATAATGTCTTTGTAGAAAAGCAGATCAAGTATGAGTAAGGGAAACTGCAGAGCTGTTGAGCTCAAAGTGCTGGGATCAGCATCGCAGAGTTCAGCTGGAGGCCAGTGACTAGTGCTGTATTTCAAGGATACAAGGCCAGTACTGTTTAGTGTCTTCACTGGTCACCTTAGGGATGACAGGACTAAGTGCACCCTCAGCAAGTTTGCAGATGACACAAAACTAGATCCTATAAACAAACTTCGTACTAAAGTAACAAAAAGGGCAAATTATGGCATACTAGACCACTGATAACTTTTGAATCTTGTGTTATTTCAACATAGGCACTCTTCTTTTTTTTTCTTTCTTTTTTCTCATGGACTATATATGTGCACTGCAACACAGTTTTACCTATTATGGGCGCATTACATCTTGTTCAGCAAAGGAATGATCAATCAGATTATCCCTAGTACTGATTGAGGACAAATATGGTCAATAAGATTTTTTAAATTCTGTTGCATCTGAAAAGGATGATATTCAAGAGTAAAAGCTTTGAAATAATATTAACTAATACATACATCTTCACTTACCTCACCTGCCTAATAGTTTTCCAACATAGAATATCAGTAGGGTTTTATCCACCCTCAATCTTTCCAGCTTCTTTTCTTTCTGAAAAATCAACACATTCATTGAAATCTAATATGCCCTTTTAAAAGTCCCCTCATGCAATGGCTGTTTGGTTCTTTGAGTGTGTAACAGGGCATATTATATATATATGTTTTGCACCCAAAAAGTGTTTATATTTTTCTCCTTTAGTTTCTAATCTATAAATGTATGACCAAGACTGAGAAACAAAAAATGATAGAGAAATAAATTAAATAAAAAGCCTAAAAGCAAATTAGTTGTTTGAAATAAAGGTTTCCACAGGTGAAAATAACAACTAAATTTACCCAGGAATTAGAAAGGAAAAGAAAATTAAAGGAAACTAAGTCATGGCTTAAACCCCAACCAGCAATTAAGCCCCACAGACAGTGGGATGGAGGAGAGAATGTGAAGGCTAAAAGTAAGAAAACTCATGAGTTAAGAACAGTATAATAATAATAGTAATGAAAACTCAACAAAGACAAATTACGCAAATGGAAAACAACTTTTCATTACCAACTGACCAATGTCCTGCATGTTCCCAAGCACTGCTCCCCATCGGCTACCTTTCCTCTTAGTTTATCTGCTGAGCATCTCACATCACATGGAATATCCTTTTGAACAAAAGGAGTCAGCTTTCCCTGCTGTGTCCCCTCCCAACTCCCTATGCATTGGAAACCCACTCACTGCTAGGGCAGGATGAGAAACTGAAAGGTATGATTTAGTGTAAGCACTGCTCAGCAACAACTAAAACATCAGTGTGTTGTCAACATTGTTTTCATCCTAAATCCGAAACATTGCACAGTATTACCTTCTAGAAAGAAAATTGACTCAATCCCAGCTGAAGCCAGGAAAGGAAGAAAAACAATCTTCCTTTTGTTGTTGTTATGGTTTGGTTTGGTTTGGTTTGGTTTGGTCCTAGACCTCAGCAGTGCCTTAAGGAAACGCTATTTAAGCTGGAAGTTTGAAGTAGAAAAGCAAGAAAAATTTTGGTGTTTTTCTCCAGCAGCATACTACAGATGTTCATCACTAGCATTTCAACTGCACTTGTGGACAGACTTGTGTTTTTGCATATGAAAGAGCAGAGGAGGAAGAAGAGGCTACAACATTCAGATTCATGCACTTGAAATGTAATTTTAAGACATCTCAGTTTGCTGAGGCTCATAAAATTTTTTTCCAAGTTGATCAGTTCCACTAAATGAAAAATCATGTATAATCTGATTTAAAGGGAAATAAAGATATGAAGATAACAATCCAGTGAGATATGAAAGGTATTTGAATGCTCTGAACAGATGGATATTGAATGCTCTGAACAGCTGGTTATGAAAAGTACAGTATAGGAGTCAGCCCTGCTATACCAAGGAGTGATATATTGTAAGTTCAGTTATTGATGATTTTATTTTAACTTTAGGCTTTAACTACATAGAAAAAAGTATCATGATAGTGATATCACCCAGGTAAAAATTAATTCTATGACATGCAACCTTCAGCAGTATCAGGGTGCTCAATAGCATTTTTTTCAAAACTCTAAAACCACCCAAAAATTTTAAAGTTCTCTCTACACCATTTCATACTCCTGTCACTTTGTGTTATAAGCCCTTAGAGAAACCATAGTTCCTATGAATGGTGCATTTCTAAGGGTTCCCAGTATGAATTATTTAAACTTCTTAGACAGTAGCTGCCACAATTATAGATTCATGCACATCCATGATTGCAGAGAAACTGTGCAGTCTGCTGTTGGAAGAGGGAACCAAATAGGAGAGGGTGCACTTCAAGATGTTCACAGGGACTTGGGAACTGTGAATTCTTCCTTTAACTGCCCTTGAAGTCAGCTTTTCAGCCTCTCCTACATTTTTTCCCAGTTTCTAGTTTGTCTGCAAGGACTAGAGAGCAAAAGCTTGCTGGTACAACCTTTATGAAGTCTGCCATACATTTACCATACATCTGAAAACAAATAGAATTTTTTGTAATTACTATTATTGTTCCTTGTTCTAGCCATTAAAGCTGTGAACTTCAAATATAACTGCTAAAAGTATTCTGTAAATAATTGCCACGTTTTTTCTTTCCGGAATGCTAAATTTGCATTGACAGGATCAGCCTGATCAAATACATGTTCAGGGCCAAAAATAACCTCGTTTTCAAAACAAAACCAAAAAATATCTTTTATCAAAGACTTCAGAATGCCCAACTGAAATAAAGGGATAAGACAGTGAAAATGGAGATTGCTGGAAAGGTTAAAGAAATGCTAAAAGGTATCACTATATCAAAGTGTGTCTTTAGGAGCCTGCTGAAAACTTCCACAAAAGAAAAAACACACCAAGCTTTCATACATAAATGACTCAAGGTTTTATTTTCTCCCTTTCAAGTCTTTCCACCATTGAACTTCTTTTGTTTGCTTGTTTTTCTGTTCCTGAATATTCTGGGCAACAGATTCTACATGGCACCAGGCCGTTTTTCAGTAGTGTCCTGCTTAGCTGGGTCTCTGCATAGATGTACATTCTGAGTCTGACACTTACAGGTTCCTTCTCTAAGATAGTCTTCATGTAATTATTTTCCTCCTCAGGAAAGAAAAGATTTTTTTCATTAAGGTATTTAAAAATATATTACTTCATTACAAATGTCTCTGTCATGAACGCAAATAATTTAAAATTATCGTTTTGGTGGGCACGGATCTTTGGACTAAAACACAATGCTTCTTAGCTCCACCCATATCCACAGTTCAGGTGAAATCTGTGATGGTAAGACTGTAACTTACAATCATTATTAAGAATTCAGGGACCATTGTCAATCTAAAGCGAAGTCATGGATTCAATAATTCCTGGAGACATCTATTTTGTCCTACCTATGTCAGTATCTCCTCTCTCCCACAGAATATGGAGTGCTGTTCTGAAATATTTCTGTGTTCTAGTTTGTCTTGCTTTATTAAAAAAAAAATATAAAAAATTCTGTGCTTTGTTTTTTTTGGGGTATTTTTTAAATTAGTAATAGTGTATTGTTCTGCTTCTATATTAATTTGAGTAGAATTCAGCTAGGACTAAAGTTGAGAAATTTGTAACAGAACTTCTCTGTTTTGAGTCTCTGGAATTCTACCACTCTTATCTAATTTGTCCCACTAATCCAATGCTGGACTACCTAGAATATTTTCTGGTCTCATAAATATCACAGGCCATGGCAAGCCAGCATCATCACACAGAAATATGTTTAAAAGATGCTGGGACAGAAATTATTTCTGAAATTATGAATCACCTTCTCCTTTTGAAATTGCTGCCCATTTATCATTCTTGCTCTTCCTTTTCACTTTAAATAATTTCTCTTTACTACTTATATCCTTCTATAATTTTAAATTGCTACAACATGTCCCTCTACCAATCATCATGTAGAAAAATTTGAGAAAATTTCAGACTCATCTCTTGATCACCTCAAATTATTAAACTTTTTTTTCTGTTTTGTTAGTAGCTTTGTCTCTCAAAGAACTGTATGTACTCTCAAATGACGAGTGAAACTCCTTTAGGAACTGGTTCATGATTTTATCATGGTAGGTTCCAAAAGGGAATATGTACTTATAAGACAAATATTCTAGTTCTGTAAGGTATCATCCACAAATGTGAAACCTTGAAGAAATTAGAAACAAATGTAGTCTTTTCAGGAAAAAAAAGTACTTAAGAATCTCTATTCATTGATAAACACATTTAGTTATCTACCTGAGTTTCTTTCTTCAAGAGAAGTAAGTTACAAACACAGCTTTTGATTTTTTCTTTTTTTTTTCTGAAATTGTTTGGATGTTAATAGTGATAGAAACCAAAATTACCTAAGCTTTCACAGAAAAATGTCAAGCTTTTAGAAATATTTTACTTTTAAACACATACAAAAAATTTTAAAACTAGGATAGAACAGACGAACCACTTTTCTTTTATGGTCAGATAATGGTTCCATATTGAAATTCCCAAATAGACCTTATCTCTGTTGTGTCTATGATTCCAGTATAGAAACACAAGAATATTAGTTTGATTCATACCAAGTTCCCATTTTATTATATTCCATAATATCACTCTTTTTTAATTTATTGTGTACTTTGATAATCTTCAAGTTGTTTCTGTTTCTCCGTAGTTTTCATAGCAGTATGTCTAGTCTGAACAGAAGTTGCTGTTATGCAGACTTCAGAAACATTTAAAAATTCAAATTCTAAATAATTGCTCAAGCAACATTGCTTTCATCCTCAATGCTTTTTAGCATTTGATTCCCCAAAGTCAAAATTTTAGTTTCAAAGATATAACTTTTCTAAGTGCATTTTCTCTCACAGTGTTGTGGTTTAACCTCAGCCAGCAACTAAACCTCATACGGACTCACTCATTCTGTAGTAGTGAGATGGGGATAGAGGCAGAGGAGCAGAAGTGAGAAAATTTATGGGTTGAGATAAAGACAATTTAATAGTGACTTTAAAGCAGAAGTCATGCCCATACATAAAGCAAAACCAGGAATTCACTTGACACTTCCAACTGGCAGGCAGGTGTTCAGCCACCCACAGGGAAGATGGGTTCTTTCATGCAGGATGTTGATTTGTGTCTCGGTTTGGATAGACAGGTGTCTGCTAAGGAAGGTGGGAACCTTCCTTAGAACAGAGAATGTGAACCCCTTTCCCTCCAAATTATTATAACTTTGGAATCAAGGGCTCTCAGGCACAGGTATGGGAAAAGGAATAAGAGTTTTTTACTAGTCTCTATAATAAGGTAAACAATCAGTAAGAAAAAAAAAACAGTAAACAAGGTTAAAAAAGTAAACAAAACCAAAAAAATCGGTGGCAAATGTCCCTGGGCTACCAGGCACTTTCCCGCTTGGTGCAGTCACGGTCACGGCCAGCAGGGGCGCTGTTGGGCTCCCAGCCCAGCAGGGCAGGTGCGATGACTCCCGGGGAGCTGCAGATGGCGCTGTGCCGCGAGGTTGGATCTGTGCCGCGCGTGATGGCAGGCGGGCTGGAGAAACGTGGCGCTCAGATGGACGGGGCGCAGCAGAGAGCCCAGAGCCGGGAGATGGAGTGGCCGGGTCAACTCACCCGGGCCAGCCAGCAGAGGAGGCGGCAGGAAACTCCGCAGTTGTGGCAGGCAGGGCGCAGGGCGGCGGCAGGCGAGGGGTCCCGTTCCACTGCAGCGCAGCTGGGAAACGCACCCTCCCGGAGGGTAGAAGGGGCCGGAATCCTGTCCCCCTTTTCTCGTGAGAACTCACCCACCAGGTAGAGAGGAAAAACCAGTGCAAAGCCGGGCTTTCTTCTGCAGTTGCAGCCAAAAAGCAGAGAGCTGTTTTCTTCCCCCTGCTCTCTCCTCCAAGACCTCCGAGCAAGTGTGTCGTTATCAAATTCTCCAATCTCCTCTTCCCGTGGCTGTCCAACCCAAAGTCTTTGTCTCCTTTGTGAGCATAGATAGCTCTTAAGTACCAGTCGTTAGTTGCCTAGCGACAGAATGGGAAAAATTCCACTTGCCCCTCCCCCCCCCCAACCTCCAACAATTTGGGAAGACACTGCTCCAAACATCTCCCTCTTTCCAGCTTTATGTACTCCACATGATGTCCTTAGGTATTGGATACCAGCCATCCCAACTGGGTCCCCCTCCAGCTCCTTGTGCACCCCCAGTCTGCATCGGTGAGATGGGGTGAGAGGCATCAGAGACCATGGCTGTGTGTAAGCCGTGCTCAGCAACAGGTAAAACATCCCTGTGTTATCAACACTGTGTACAGCAAAAATTCAAAACAGCTGTACTTGCTACTATGGAGAAAATTGACTATTCCAGAGGAAACTAACACACTTAAGTAGGCAAGGGCTATCAGTTTCTGTATTATATATCAGTTTATCTGCTGCTTTTATTGTTTAACTCTTTCAAAGGATAATTATTCTCCCACTTTTAAATGGTTGATTTTGCATATTATCTGATCCACTGTACATGAAAAATTATCTCTCATTTCTTTCCCATCAACAAAGTTGTTGTTTTCTGTATTGTCTTTCCTTCTCCTTTGTTTTCTTCCCATTCTCACATTGTGAATTCAACACTTCCAGTTAGTTTCCTTACTACCTTTTTCCTCTGTATGTTATATTTGGTTTGTATACAGTTCTGAAAGAATATTACATGTTTCAGCAGATTAAATATGCATACTGCGACTTTCAGAATTACTTTGGATGCTTTTGGGAAGGACCCAGGGTCATGCCATGTAACCACAGTGTGAGATTGTAATTGATCAGGGCAGTTCAGAATATTATGCTAATGTTGTATTTTTTATGTTACCTATGTTATAAATTATACAACATATTGGACCAAATAGTCTCACCACTTTTCTCCTGTTCATACTGGTTTTCGATCATACTGATTATCAATTCCCACCAACTCCATCCAGATTTTAATTTTTTTAATCTCCTTGAGCTAAAATAGGTTAGACAATAGCTATGTGACTACATTTTTGATGATTGTTAGAATAAGTTAAGACCGGTTCAGGCTGTGGAAACATTAGACAAGTGATGTTAGACAGTGCACTCAACAGAAATTCTGTGGTCTTTATTAGTAATGACAAAATCTTGTTTACTGGTCCAAATGCTCCTAATACAGGCACTAGTCCAGACACTAGAAATACCTTAGTGTTGGGTAAAGCTTTTACATACCTGCTTCTTAACCTTAATTTCTGAAAATTTAGACTTATAAACACAATAAAATTGTTCATGAATATGTATGGGAAGTTCTGGGAAAAATTATATTAACTAAATACCTTTATTACCTTTACATACCTATATTAGCTAAATGTCTTCACTTTATGCAGATTTAGAATTGGCCTTTCTGTTATTGTTTTAGTATTAAGCAGTAATAATTCATTAGAATCGTCTGTAAATCTAAAAGTAGATGTAGTGTTGAGACAAATTACTTTTAAATTAGCTCTACTGTGGGCTTTTCGCAGAAAGGGTAGTATCCTTATCAGTTGAATGTCTACAGTCTCACTGAGAAGGGTGGTGGGTGGATTTAAGAGAGAATGCATGTGGAAAAGCAGAAGAGATGAATCCCTAAGGGCAGCATGGCTGGGAAAACTAACTGTTACACAAGATCTATGGTACTCAGTTATGTTTTCCAATAAACAATAGATAAAATTTACTACTTCAACGAGTGAACCAGCTAGCTAAGAGAAATTGCCAATATATATTTTAACATCTGTTAAGAAAGACTCAGCTATTTGGTTACGACTGCAAAGTTTTAGTTTTGCACATCACCACCTTCTGTCAAAACTAACCCAACCATGTCGTTTATCAACAAAATCTATTGACAAAGATGTTCATAAGCTAACAGCAGCTAAGCAATCTTCATTTTTACATTCTAAACAAGATTTCCAGAAATCTAAAATTAGATCCCTAAAACTATCTAGTATTTAAGTGATCTGGTTTATAAAAGCACTTCACCAACCATCAGAGATCAGTAGAGTACAAAGAACTAAGAGAACTGTTAACTAAGAACAGGATTCTGCCTGTTCACACATAATTTAGTTTAACTGTATTCCCTGCAGCAAGTACAAATTTTCATTTTTCCATGCTGTATACTGGAAATATTTTGTGATCTTACCTCCAAGGGTGCTAGTGGCTGCCATTCTAATGGGGTTTTCATCCCTATAGTACCTCAAAGTGTGGGATTGGTTTGGCCTGGTTTCTAATATGGCTGCCATGATCCTTTTGCTTGCTTGCGTGTTAGTGCCAAATACTGTCTTGCCTTTCATTTGTGTGGATCTACCAGATGTAATAAATTAGCCCAGACATTTTAGAATGTAATGAAGCACACTAGATTAATTATGAGGAAACTTTCTTGTCGTCTATTGCCAAGTTTTGGTCAATAGGATTGACACTAAGAAGGGTAACATTGCTGCAGGGAGTTCTCAAGGCTAAAACACCCTCTTTCACGTTCATTAAGGTTCCAAGTTGTTTTTCCCTTTTCCTTCGTGATAATTATATCTATATACCACAGAAACCCTTTTTGGAGTGTGTTTGCTCTCCCTGATTGGATTCAAATGAAAAGCTGCCTTTCTCTGTGGGCTGATTTCTTTTTCCCCTCTAATCAGAAGCATGGCCTGAATCCTAATTACAAGTTAGAGACTTAATGAATGAACTTTGAGAATATTAATTTAATGCTTGAAACACCAGCAAATAGAGTGAATGTTTTATTTAGGGCTTGCTTCATGAAATCTCCTGTTAGCAACATTAGAATTCAAGGTTTGAAGTGAGAATGTGGTGAAAAACAACATTTATTCCTCAATGAGAGGAAATTAGTAAAGACTTATAAAAATAAGGAGGTGAATTAAAAGAGGGGGAAAAAGGAAGGTAGCAGTAATTAAACTGAGATTTTAAAACTAATGGTCTCACACATTTTAAATTATTTTTGCTTACAACGGTAAAATCAAAGCCACAAGAATGTGTATTACTGTTAATTTTTCAGGCAAAATTCATTGCTCAAGTGCATCTGAGTTCGTGTTTGTTAAACAGTCAACTTACACCTGCAGTCTTAGTTTCCGGTGAAATTTGAGGTTTCTCCTAGGACACTGAATTACCTGAAAAACCTGGTGCTTTTGAACACCTCCTGAAGGAAATTCCATGTGTTCCTCTATATTGAGTGTAAAACTTGAGTGAATACTCTCTTTAGGGGCATTCAAAAGCTTTCTTTGGGCTAAGGACATTAATTGGTCGTATTGATAGCTGAGATACTAAGGAGCAGTGGTTTTCTCAGCACCTAGGAGACAAGGTTCAATCTCCAGAGACCTTCTTTCCCAACAGAAGATTTTCTATGATGTCATTCAACACCAAGTCTGTAAGCACAGGCCTTTTACTCAAAAGTTAATTTACTGCCTTCCTCATTGAAGTGGTTTTGTTTCTGTTGTTTCTTTATTAGGATTCTAAAAAAAACCCTTAGTTTACCTAAGTAAACAAATTTTGAAATGATGCAGCTCCCCTATCATTCTGCCCATTCTTTTAAACATTGTATAGGATCTTCATTCACGTTTTGGTTTTTTCAATGGATTTTTGAAGAACAGGGAAAGAAAACATCTTTTTTTTCTTTTTAAGGTGGTAGATTAAAAAGCAAAAATAAGAGATGAAATGTGGTGCATCAGAAGTTGGCTACCACCACCTTTACAGTTTGAGCAGACAACAATGGGATTCACTGCTAGAGCTTAGACAGAAGTTTTACAAATGCTCTTCATTAAGCATCCTTAGCAACTGAACCTGTTTTTCTCTTGGACAGCTTCCTGGTCATCATAGAAACACCTCTCTTTTCTCTTTGTTTCCATTTTTTGGTATTTTAGGTTTTCTGATTTGTTTTTGTTTGTTTTTTTCCTTTTTTTTCCTTTTTTTTAAAAGAAAAATTAGCATAATGTTGCACATAGTGGAGAGAGGAGAGAGTTTCTTTGCTCCTGGTCAAGGCACAAGAACCAAGCAACATCTATGTGGAATGATTTCAAAATGTTGAACTAATATGAATGTATACCCTGGGAAATGCTGGGAAAGGAAATATGTTTATTACTACAGAACTCAAGTACATTAATTGGTCAGTGGGTGTTAGCATAGACCAAAATTGCAGCTCTTTTCTACAGAGAAACCTCAGTCCCCTGTGTTCCATTTAATTAATGCTGATCCATCCTTGCTGTAGAAGAATGGACAGGATTTTTCTTTAATGGCTTTACTTTTAAATTTCATTCTATGTGCAAAAGGAAGAAAATAATAAACCCCATAAAATTGTCAATAATTGTTCAAATATATGAAAATGTAAACATTCCTTCAGCTGTGCCCTTGCAGTCCCACTGTGGAGTTTTACCCTTGAGTGGATTAACTAAAACCATTGAGTTAGATTTCTATTGAAGTTTATCATACATTTCTGTCTTCTCTCAAATACAATTGTCCCATCTCTCTGAACACATTTAAACCCATCATGCTGTTATCTGTGACAAAAATGCCTTTGACCTTCTAACCAAATGAGGCAACTATTTCCAGATACACTGAATGCTGCCCTTCAACTTGAGTCCATATATTTTAGGAATTACTGCAGATGGGCAGTAAGACACTTTAAATACAACTATGACTCAATTTGTTTTGCCTGTGTCCGTCTGCATTTAATCTGTCCCACTGTCTTGAGCAATCATGTATATCTCCTTGTTTCAGGTGACACCAAATTTCTTTCTGCTTGTTTAAAGTTGGGAGTTTTTTCTCATTCTGCTTCTCTAAGAAGACCTCTTTGTTTCTGTATCCTCACTAGAAAATAATATACACACTCTAAAGTCAATGAGCCCTACAAAACTGTTTCTTATTACACAAAATTGAAAATAATTTTTATTACAATTGATTTAAATTGGAACACTATTCATGGTTATGCAAGTTAGGGGAATGAAATTCTATAGATTGAGTTAATAAAGAGCTAATATGGCCCTTTTGAAAAGTGTTATGACTTGAAGTATCCACAGGTTGTTATACAAGACAGCTGTTGAGAAAACTAACCATAAAACCATCACTGTTTACAAGATTTTTATTATACAAACCTAATGGTTCCCATGGTTTTAATGCACTGCAAAATAGTCTTTCCTCTTTCTTATGAACACAGAGCACATCTCCCTAAAGGGACTTTTCTTCCTACAAGCTATCAATGCAATCAAAACTAGTGATGCATTTTATTACATTACTGCCTCTTGAAGAAACATGTTTTTATTGTAATATTTCATAAAGATTTCCTACAGGCAATGTAAAAAGTAACTATCTAATAAAATTTAGTAGTATGTTCTTGCAAACCCGATTAAAAATGTATAGTAGGCTAGCAAATATATCTATATGTTTATACTTACCACTAAAATTTTATAACTTAGGGCTCAACTACTGAGCTTCTACCAACCTGCTTTTACCATGTGCGTCTCTCACATTCTTACCAGAAAAATATGTGCATGAATTTCTTGATGAAAGTCATAAAAAAGAGCTTCAAATTCTAAAATAAGCCTGGCAAGTCTGCTGTAATGCGTATATAAATTACATGGACCTATTTCTATACATATAAATATTGTATTAATGTAACAATGTATTAATGTATAATTTAAAACTTTAGAAAATTTGGTGATGAAAATCACTATGAAAAGATATAAAACTTTCTAAAACATAGACGTTTATTTTTGAGAATAAAAAACAATGGGAATACTAACACAGGTTTATTTTAGCCTACTAAGATTTATCTCCCTTTGTGGTACCTACTCTCAGTAGAAATAAAAGATTTCTCTCAAAGACAATTAAGAACAGCAAACCAATTCAGTGCATCTGATGTTATGCATAGATAGGCAAATAGCAACACTATTTTGCCCTACAAGTACAAGAAGATTTGTGCAGCAAAACAATTGGTACTGAGGGCCTGGTGTACACAATATGCATATTTATATAGTTTTTATTTCACAGTATCTCTGGCCTGGCCTTGAGTTTGATTGTGTTTTAGTAGTTGGAGGGTATTAAGCACAATTCTGTAGCTCATCTTTCAATTTAATTTAATCTGAAACATATCCAGTCTGCATGTCCTCAGGGTGCTTCACAAAGTGCTACAAGGGATAAAAATCAGAACATTCATTTCAGAAGTAATGTCTTAATTATTATGAAGACATTGATGTAGATGCATTTTGTAGTTCTTAAAAGTGGAATTTTGGTTCAATAGCTAAATGAATAGTTTAATAACATGTAGGATGGTCTATTGGGTTTGCATGGCAAAGTTTTGGTAGCAATGGGACTACAGAGGCAGCTTCTGTGAGAAGCTGCCAGGAGCTTCCCTCTTGTCTGACAGAGCCAGTGCCAGCCAGCTCCAAGACAGATCTAGCACAGGCCAAGGCAGAGCCCATCAGTGACAGTGGCAGTGCCTCTGGGATAACAGGTTTGAGAAAATAAACCACCCTGCTGCAGAACAGCAGTGGGAGGAGTAAGAATGTGTGAGAGAAACAGCCCTGCAGACACCAAGGTCAGTGAAGAAGGACCGGGAGGAGGTGCTCCAGACGCCATAGGAGAGATCCTAAAGCCCCTGGAGGACCCCATGCCAGAGTAGGCAGATGACCAAAGGAGGTTGTGACCTCTTGGGAGGCCTGTGCTGGAGCAGGCTCCGGGCATGCCCTGTGGCCCCATGGAGAGAGGAGCCCACACTGGAGCAGGTTTGCTGGCATCAGCTATGACCCTCTGGGGGACTCAGTCTGCTGTTGAAGGACTGCACTCCATGGAAGGACCCATGCTGGAGCAGTTCATGAAGAACTGTTGCCTATGTGAAGGACTCATGTTGGACAGGTTTGTGGAGGACTGTCTCCTGTGGAAGTGACCCCACACTGCAGAGGGGAAGAATGTGAGTAGGGATTCATTCCTGACTTGATTGGTGGTAAATTATACTATTTTCCTGCCAAAGATTATGTTTTTCCCTTGATGGTGACTGGTGAGTGATCTCTTCCTGCCCTTATCTTCCCCTACAAGCCTTTTGTTATATTTTCCCTTCCCTGCCCAATTGAGCAGTTGAGTGATGGAGCAGCCTTGGCAGGAACCTGGAGTCCAGCCAGCATCAACCCACCACAGAAGAATAACTGGCCTATACAAACTGCAATTGTTTTAGTTTTGTGGGTGTTGTATTTAGGTTTTTTCATTTTGTGTCTCAAAGAAATGGATTTTGTGGTAACTTGAAGGAACTTTTTCCAAGGGAAGAGCATTTATCCAGCAGGATAGCCTGGAATCTGTTCTTAAACACAAACTGATTCCAATTGGCCCTGGACACTAAGTTTCCCAGCTGTCCTGCTAAGGATAATTGGGCAATTACCCTTTGTCTCTCACACTAATTACCAGCTCATCCTACCTGGCTGGTTCTCAAAGAAACCCCGGCAGCCACAAGCAGAGAAAATAGGAAAATACAGCCTTTCATGAACATCAGATACACACATGCCATTTACCAAGCTACCCTCTCCCAACCCTTGTAGTGAAGGCACAGGCCAGAGCACTTGACCAGAGGGGTTTACTGGGCAGTCAACAATGACTACCTAATTAGATGTGACTTTCTGCCGTATGAAAATACTAGTAGCTCCTGATCTTGCTCCAAGTCTGGGCAGGAGAAGGGTCCGGTGGCAATGCTTGTGAGTGTGTGTTTAGCAGCAGTGATTTACGAGTATTAGAATATGAATCTGACAACAGAGAATAAAATAAAATAGAGAGGTGGAAAAAGCAGAGTAGATTATATTTCTTCATGGATATATGTGCATCATTCCCAGTGAAGCTAAGAAAAGTTGCTATTATCGCTGAGGGAAGAGGAAAAAAAGAAAAAGGAAGACCTTTTATTCTCCTTGACTCCCAGCACTCACCCACTGAAGACACTATTTGAGAATCCTTATAAGCTGATAGTAACAACAAAAACAAAATCTGTCAGAAGAGCAGGGCCTTCCTAAAGATTTCCAAGTTTTCCCCTTTTAATTCTTCACAGAAAATGTGGATTATATACAAGTATTAGAATCACTTGCTTTTAAAATACAGTGCCTGTAGCTCAACAGCATAGATAGCCTTTGGAATATCACAATAAAATATCACAATAAAACTTAGTTAATATTACAGAGATGTGTGTGGGGACATGGTTCACAGCAGGTACAAAAAAATATTAATAAATAGGTCTGCTAACCTTTGTTCTTTAGAGAAATGTACTTCCTTCATGCTTTTTCTTACCATATTAACTACATGGCGCTTCTATTTTATGTCTGCCAGCATTCCACAAAAGCCATGAAGACTAAGTCAATTCAGCTTAAATGTTTCTAATCTTCCAGAAGCAAGGGACTCTTTATCTGCACTTTGTTTTTTAAGGCTGCACTCTAGATCTTCAAAATGCTCAGTGGCTCAATAGCATCATAAACCCCTGCAGGATAAGGTTTGTTGCATGCTTCAACAAGTAGGACAGAGGAGAGGAACTCGCATGGAGAGTACTGCAGAATTCATCAAGTGGCTACAGACAGAGTTCAGTAACCCTTGTGCTCCTTGAGGAATGCACTGCAGAAGCTGATGAGCTTTCCTATAAATTTTATAGACTGCTGAGGTGAGAGTGGAGAGAAGGGGTCAGCTTTTCTAATGTTCTTCATGCTGTTTTGCCACTGAGATTGCATTCAATTACTTGGTTTGCTCATTGTAAGCCAGTGGGCTGAAACATGGGTGAGGTCACGGTTTGTAATAGTATATGGATCAATGCTTGCCATTTAGAAACTAGGCAAATTGGGTGAAAAGACACTACAGAGTATGTGTCTGAGAAAAACAGATGGCATATTTGCTCTTTTTTCCTCTAATATCAGTAGAATAGATGTGTTTTTTGGTTGGTTTTTGTTTTTTTGGATGCAATGCAATAGAAATAGAGCTGAATTATATATATATGTAATACTTCTGTTTAGCATAGATACAATTAATGTATCTGTGATATTGGATAATGGAGCTGTATAACCGAAATAACAGAACTACTTTCAGTTGACATAATAGACTGCATGCAAACTTCCTTGGGCTTTGTTTTGCTAGTTAAGTTTAGCCTTTACTTATTCAGAGAGATGTTCGGATCCAAGGTGTCATTTTGTACCCAAATGGAATTTCCATGTTAGTCAGTCCAGTGGGATCAGTATATGTGGAGCTCATAGGTCTCTAGAAACAGAATGAGGTTTCATGTCAGTAGGCATATTTTTTAGGTGTGAATCGTCTGTGTCCACGAGCTTGGATGTTGTCACTGAGTTTGCAACATTCCATAGCTGTTGGAATCACTGTTGGAGTTGAGTTCTCCAAATTGCGCTTGCAGTTTTATTATTATTGGTATGAATTTCAAAGCAATGGATTATCTCACACACAAGACACACAGATTAAAACAAAATTAAGCAAGCACTGTACACATTTATGTGCCTAAGTTTTAATATCATTTTTGGCTACTCCGACAAGAACTGAAATTATGATTTCTATACTAATTGGATTCTTTGGCTTACTTTCCCATGGCTTACTTTCTCAGCTTTTAAGACTTTCTGGCTCAACTCACATCTTTTTTTATGATTGTATCTACAATAATGTGTATTTTCTTCTCTTCCCCTCCCACTGAACTCTATTTTCTTTTCTTTCCTTTTTCATCCCCAAAATATGCCATGTTGCCTTCCTTGATTGATATGATTCTCCTCTGCTCTGAATTTCTTTTTTCTCTATATGGTAATTTCCATTATTTCAAACCACTTAATGGAGACAAGAGAAAGAGTGTTCTGTAGGACTTCCTGAAGCAGAACAAAGAGTAATTTTGCAACATTATAGTCTAGATCCCTATCAGAAATTCTGATTTTCTATTCATGTGGCAACATAAAAGAAAAACAAAAAACCCTCTTATACATTAATTTTATTATGAGAATAGGAAAAAATAGGATGGGATGGGATGGGATGGGATGGGATAGGATAGGATAGGATAGGATAGCCTAGTTCTAAAGGACCCAAGATCATCCAGTCCAATTCCTGGAAGTAAATGGATATCTTTTATCATTTATATTCAATCTTATATGAACATTACAAACCATATTTGCTATACTATTCTTGATGCCTTAGCCTTCCTGTTTTCCATGTCAAAAAGGGCTTCAGAATTTTCACAGTACGTATGATTCTGCATATTTCCCTTTTGAATCTCCTTTCATGTTTTGGTGTATCTTCTTAAAGATCACATATAACATTAAGGCAAATGGTGTACTGTGCATTTATACCCGAGCAGTGTGATAATTTCTATTTTTCTTTTCCTTCTTTAATAATTTCTCAAAATCTATTTGCCATTTTGATTGCCATGCAACACTGAACTGATGTTCTCAGAGATCTGACAACAGCATAATAACTGAGAACTTATTACCATATAGATGTACTTAGAATTCATTTATTCAAGTGCACTTCTTAAAAACTATTTTTGTCTGCTCATTTTGCTACTCAGTATCATAAGATAGTCTTCAGTCCACTTTAGAGTTGACTATCCTAAATAATACTGCATCCTTTGTAAGAGACGTGTTCATTTTATTCACTCCTTCCAAGTAGGTAGTCAGCATATTGAACTGCACAGGCTCTTGTGCAGATTCTTCAATCCCCCCTAGGTAATAGCTGGCACGCTGTTGCATTTTTATTTGTTTCCCTTATGAGAAGGGAGCTACATCTGAAGATGAAAATCTGTGATAGAAAACCTTGCTTATTATTCACATAAACTTCTCATTTACTGCTGTAAATATAATTCAGAGACACTGTTAGTAACATGGACCTCCAGGGAAATGAGATAATTAGAACTGTACATAAACAAATTTCAATACTGTATGTTGTGAATATCATGCACATCATGTGCTTATTGTATACCTCTGAGAAGACTCTCTGTTACAATAAGCAAATGTAAAATGTTGTCTTGATTTGCAGAAAACTGGCTGTTAATCTCTCCAAGTCTGCCTTAAAATTTCTGCCAGTTTAATTATTTTAATCACTTATTTCCAGATCAGGCATCTGAAAGTAAGATCAAAATCCACCATTTTGTTGCTTGCTGCAACTGGCTGTATAATAGTTCATGTCTAAATGCTGCTCCCAAAATATTGTGACAGAGATAGATGACATAATTATTTATGCAATTACATCTTGCTTCTGGAGCTTCTCAGAGAGTATCTCCAATAGGAAATTTTTTATAAGTTTTTTTTGCTTTAATCAGTGGCAACACAGTGAAAATCCAGCACTGTCTCAGTCAATCAAAGTAGCATTACACTCAAAATTAGGTGGTTTGCATCTGGAACATACAGTAATTGCAAAGATCTGTGGTTTGGATATTGTCTAAAGGGAGGCAGATATATTCCAGCTCCCATTAGATTTTGTGAAAAATTTCAACACCCTTAGCGTATGTCTGGAGTATTTTGTTCAGTTCTGGTCTCCTCAGTATAAGAAAGATATGGAGCTACTGGAGAAGGTCCAGCAACGGGTCACAGAGATGATTAGGGGACTGGAGCATCTCTCTTACGAGGAGAGACTGCGGGAGCTGGGCCTGTCTAGAGAAGAGGAGAATAAGAGGGCATCTCATTAATATGAATAAATACCTCAAAGGCAGGTGCCAAGAGAATGGTGCCAGGCTCTTTGCAGTAGTGGCCAGTGACAGAACAAGGAGCAGTGGCCATAAACTAAATCACAAGAAGTTTCACCTCAACATGAGGCAGAATTTCTTTACACTGAGGGTGGCAGAGCACTGGAACAGGCTGCCCAGGGGGCTCGTGGAGTCTCCCTCTCTGGAGCCATTCAAAACCCACCTGGACATGCTCCTGTGTAATCTGCTGTAGGTGACCCTGCCCTGACGGGGGTTTGGACTGGGTGATCACCAACACTGTGATTCTGTGATTCTATATTCAAAAGCTAGATTCAACATGCCTCATAATTTTTAAGAAAAGCGTGTCAGCTGCTCTGAAGTTTGTCTTCTTTTTTCTTGTTTGAAACAAATCATTAAGTTAAACCAATATTCATAACTGTCTGAACTTAAAACTGCTTTTTGAGATGATAAGTTGTTTAATTGCATAAATTATTCTAATGCCTATTTCAGAGTTGAGATGTTCATTGGAGAAACATACTTACTTGGCAATTTATGTGTAAAAGCATTCTTCTCAAATTACAAAATTTCACAGAACGACAGTTACTCAGATTTCCTTCGTTTCATCTACCAAACTAGTGAAAAACATGACCTGTGCCACTGGAACCAGTGAAGCTAGATTAGACTGCTGTGCTATCTTGTTAAATGAAAAAAAAGTGAAATCTTCCTTTTCATAACTGCCTCAAATTTAAGTTTAGGTTGAAGCATTGCAACCCCGTTAGTCATAATGGGATGGTACGAGGGTTATTTAAAGAAATTTATCCAGCATATCAATCAATGATCCATTAAGAATAAATACTTTTAAAATGCTGATAGCTTTGTGCAGATTTCCCATTAGAAACACAGTCATGTGTGACACTATTTACCTCCTTCAAAGTTAAATTTTTATAATTTTTTACTGTTACAAAAGTACATTATATCCTTGCAAACATTAATCCCTTTACCTTACATCCATCCGGCACTACCTTTCTTTGGTGAGCGTGTTTTTGGTAGCATGCCAAACGACCATATTCTGTGACTATTCTAGATGGGAGCAAAAGTGTGCAAATAATGCATTTTCCTTTTTCAAAACAGTTGAGAAAGATGAATGGAAGTTACCTGAAAACCTGAAGCAGACATCTCTAAAAATAATGCATCAAAGTTTGCTTTGTGCTGCTTCCTTTTCTCTGATTTGTTTTTATCATCCTTTTGTTAGTTCAGAAAAAATGTAGTGTTTCCTTCAGGGTAGTTTGATTAGAGGAGAAATCAAGCATGAAAAAGACTGTTACAATCTGATAAAATTTTGATAAACTGAGGGGTCACTTAAATCATAACCCATTATTGCTTGGCACTTGAACTTTCTCATCCTGAAATGACATCTTCGCAGCAATGCGTATTATTAAGATGATCAAGATTGATACGAAAAACAATAGTCCTTGATTTCTGATATTGATATTTTTGACTATTATCAAGAACATAACAGAAAAATTACCTGAAATGCTGGTAGGACTATGGTCAGATATTTCAAATGGGGATGAAAATAAGTAATATAAAAATGAAGTGGGAAGAAAAATTACATGCTGAACAAGAGAAGGCATTTACGGGCCAAGAAACACATCTCGCATAATAGAAAATGCAAAGATAATAGTCTTTCTAATCTGAAGAGCTACGAGAGCTGAAAGGATTAGAACTCCACAGACTACTCAGTATTTGAGAAAAATGTCATAAAAATGCAGTTTTGAAACATTACAGAAACAAAAATTACTAAATGCTATATTTTCTCAGAATTTTATCATCGAAAATGTTACTTATAATGTGCCATTTGCTGTGTTGATTATTTACTATGGTCTTAATTTCAAGATTAAATTATAGAATATTCTCAGTTCACTTGGGGAAATATGGTTATAAAATATTCTTTGCACAACAAGAACCAATTTCAGAGATCTTACTCCTTAGTTAAGGTATTTGGAGTTTTATGTGACACATCATTAATCCACATTTAAAATTTCAGTTGCATTTATTTGGAATTCTGTGTTCCATGCCAGCAAAGCCTGGCTTGACCATGTTGTTAAAGTGACTAAGAGTGTGTCATATAGATAATATTGTATAGAATTTGGTTAAACTGAATATTGTTTTTATCAAGTTTACATCATTCAGGCTAGAATTATTTATTCTTGGTTTCTACATTTCAAGGTAAAATACTGTAAATGTTGTTCAGTTGTTCAGGAAAACAACAAACTGTTAATGACTTTCCCCCATCACATTCTTTCACTTTCTTTGGGCTTTGGAACGTGTAAGAGAAATTATTTATGTTAGGTATGTTTTTCCTAAATTTGACTGACTGTTTAAAATATGGGCTTTGCACATGTTTAATAGAAGTTTAGCAATATACAGGTATAGTTCTCATTTTACACGATAGATGATAATACATATAAGGAATGGATATCCATCTTTAGCTATTGATTAATTAAGATTATTGAGGTGAACAGGTGTCTTGATGTCTCCGTTATATTTGTTGTTTATATTCGAAGATGTTCACGGTTATAAAGGTTGCTTAGATGGGTCATTTTGCAGAATTCAGCTTTTCTTCAATTCCACTGCTGTGATATTTTGTCTGAGGGAAAGCCACATAAGAAAACTGTTGAGATAAATGCAATGTGATACCATATCAGGTCATATCACCATTTTTTTAATTATTCTTGGGGAAAACACACTTGTTTATCACCAAATTTGCTGTTCTATTCAAGCCTCTTACTCATCTTTGACAGATGCTTCTGTCAATCCAGAATTTAACTCTTTCACTGATTGACTACAAAGATTTTGAAAAACATGTTGTGAAAAACAGAAAACAAAATTAAGACTTTTCTTAGTATGGTATTTTTCTGTGTGCCCTGTTGAGCAACCATGTGAAATTCTGCTTTACCCAAGGAAAAAAGAGCAGAGGCTCTCTTCCCCTATTGCCTCACATCTAAGAGCCAGAAAGATTGTTCTTAAATATTAAAAGTCACAGCAAGATAGCCTAAAGGAATAATGAGGAAAAAGAAAATCATGAAGAATTCAGTGTCAAGACTTGGGACAGTGTAGCATGGGAGGGAAGCAAGGCAGATGAGCTCCAGAAAGGGAGAAGGAGGGAAAAGTGTGTAGGGGAATAGAGGTGGAATATGGAATGAGAAGGAGACTGAAAACTAACCAGAGGTAGGAGGGAGACTATGAGGAGAAAAAATTCAAATAAGAAATTATAATGAACAGATTTGAGGAATAATACTGCAGGAAACAGTACATAGGATATAATTTGTTGTCATAACCAAGATTGGGCACTACTATGCAAGACATCTGTTAGTAACAAAAACAACAGCTCTCCAACCCATGGGAAAGAACACCGACTGCTGTGCCCAATGTGATGTTTTGCTCTTCCTCATGATCTCTGTTTAACATTTATAAATTCCTTTAGCAATTTCAAAAGACATAAAAAACATCATATAATTGACAACCTGCATGTTGGAAGTGGAACTTAAAATATTATGGGATTCAACGTTTTAAGCAAAATGTTTTATTAAATTTTTCTACCTTCTTCACTGTAGGTTAAAACAGTGTACAGCCATGAATATAGATTAGTATCACACTAAAAATCAGCATACACAAGATGACTTTCTGCAATACAAGATAGTTACGTGTAGACTAGGGAATCTCAACTAAACTTTCTTATACTTTGTTCCTACATAATAAAAATTTATCTATATTGAGGACCTAATCCTCCTTTAATGGATGTGCCTCATTAGGTGTCACTACTAATAAAGAATTGTAGATTGGTAAAAGCAATAAAAACAAGAGAGGAATTGAAACTTTAATATACATTTTGAGACAAATATTCAGAAAAATACTTATGTAAATATATAATTAAGTACATGCATATGACTACTAATTTAGAATTTACACAAATGAGAAGTTATTCCAGAAATTATAAATTGGAAGTGCCTTGATCATAACATTTTATCCATATCAGAGCTATATTCTGAAGTGGATTGAAAAGTGATTGAATGGCCAGGCCAAGAGGGTGGTGACCAGTGGCACGGAGTCTAGCTGGAGCCAATAACTAGTGATGTACCCCAGGGCCGGGGTCAAGGATGGGGCAGAGTGAACCTGCAGCAAGTTTGATATGACACCACACTGTGAGAAGTGACTGATGCCCCAGAGGGTCACACAGCCATCCCAAGGGACCCTGACAGCCTGGGGAAAGGGGCAAAAATAAACCACATAAAGGGAAAAATGCAGAATCCTGTGCCTTGGGAGGAACAGCCCCAGGCACCAGACCATGCCGGGGGCTGTCCAGCTGGAAAGGAGCTTGGCAAAAAAAGGCCCTGAGGATCTTGGTGGACACTGAGTTGAACTTGCACCAGAAATGTGCCGCTGTTACAAAGAAGTCTAATGGTACACTGGGCTGCAGTAGGCAAAGTACTGCCAGCAGGTCATGGCAGGTGATCCTTTCCATCCTCTCAGCACGAGTGTGGCCACACGTTGAATGCTGTGTCCAGTGCTGGACTCCCCAGTACAAGAGAGATGTGAACATACTGGAGAAAGTCCAGCAAAAGGCCATAAAAATGATTCAGGGGCTGGAGATTCTCTCATATGAGGAAAGGCTGAGAGAGCTGGAGAAGGCTCCAGGGGGATCTCATCAATACCTGAAGGAAGATGCAAAGAGGACAGAGACAGTCAGTGTGTCCAGTGGTGTCCGGCAGCAGGACCAGAGACAATGGGCACACGCTGAAACACAGGAGGTTCCCTCTGAGCACCAGGAAATGCTTTTTTTACTGGGAAGGTGTCTGAGCATGGGCACAGGCTACCCGGAGGAGTGATACAAACTCCCACCTTGGAGATACTCAAGAGCCATCTGGACACAATCCAGGCAAACTGACTATAGGTTGCTTGGACTCTAGAAAGGTTGAATAACATGACTTCCACGGTTGCCTTCCAAACTCAGCCACCAGTTTCTGTGAATTTGGCTTCATTTGAAGAGGAAGTAGAAGCCAAGAATTAATAACAAAGAAACTTAGGTAGGAAGCAACATTTCTATGCTGGATAATTTCTCATATAATCCAACGTAAAAAACAGTACATTGGTTGAGGATAGAAAGGAAGGGTGGAGACAACACCTGATAATTTTTATTACTGCACTATCCTTTTTAGGTCTTAAAATGAAGGAACAGCGTTTTGATCAAAATATAATACTTTGTGTTCCTGTTATCCTTGCAAATGCCTTGCCTTTTTTTTTTCAATTTTTTTTTTTTTTAAGGAATGTTAAGCCTGCAGATGTAAATCTCATTGGAAATCACAATGGTAGAGGACTTCACTGCTAGGGCTTTCATCCTAAGCCCTAGGTCCCAGTTTTCTGATTGAAGCAGACTCAGACTGTACAGGAAATATTGAATAAATTGTTATTTCCTTCCTTACCAAATTCACAAACCTGTATTTTCACTTTAAAAAAAAAAAATGTATCTTATTAATATTTTATATATGTAGCATCTTACTGCATTCAAATTTGTTCAAGACTTTGAACAAGTCTGCAAGGCCATATTTCCCAGTATACATTTGCATTTTACAAGCAGACACTAATAAAAGGCAAAATGTACACATATAATTCTCAAATCTTCTTATAATGCTTACTGTTTGGTGCATTAAAATGATAAATGTGGATAGAATAAGGAAACATAGTTTCTATTTATTGAAATTATAAGTACTGAGAGGAAGTTATTGTGGTTGAAACAGGAGCATAGGGTTTGAGAACAGTTTCATAAGCCTCATGCAGTTCCCCCCCCAAAATGTTTTCTTTGTAGCACTGATTTAACATTCAGAGTTGTGCAGTTTATTCTATCTAATATATCAAAATAGCCCACTTTGTGTATCTGCAGCACCTCAGTGTCCCAGCACTATACCTTGCATACGTTATTAGTAATCTAGTAATTCTGTGAAATAGAGAATGGATAAGAAAATGCAGAAATCTTGATTCTTGGAAGATGTCTGTGGTGGAGTGTGGATGAGCATTACAAACTATTACTTGTATTACAGAATCACAGAGTGGTTGGGTTGAAAGGGACCTTTGGAGATCATATAGTCCGACCCCCTTTCCCTCTCACCCTCAGAAGTCAATACATAGTGGATCAACTATAGTTATTAAATAACCTTGCCACTGCAAGCTTTTACTTCCCTCACAGAGCAAAAGCTGTGAACAATGCACTTTGTTCCATGTACAGCTTTAATGGAGAAATTACAGTACACTATTAAGCATGGCCCAGCCCTCCCGTAAGTACCTTCGCTTGCTAACAAAGCCCAATTTTGTGTAGCAGGGATCAGCCAACAGTATTTAAATGCATCCCACTGCTGCAGAATAGGGAAGGAGTATCTGTTCATGCGTGATCAAGCTGTTATTTTCAGTCAGCAGTTGTATGACACATAAAGACCAATGGAATATGATGGATCACCATGCAAAGTTCATGAAGAAATGGATGACCAAGAGGAATAAGCTTACTTTCATTGTAAAGGGATATATAAATCAATAAAATCACTGAAAGATACAGTACCGTATCTTACTCTCAGCCTACTTCCAAATTATTTTCTTATCTTGCACAAAACAATTAGGAAAAAAAAACATTTTCTACGCACAATAGAAGAAAAATTATACCAGTTTCACTGACATTCCAGAAAAGCCTCTTAGAAAAAATAGGAATATAGCACTTGTAGCAGCACATATAATTAGAATTGTTGAGCAGAATGACTTCATACCAATGTGAAAAATAAATAGCTGTTTATTTCTATGCTACTGTTCCAGCTGCTTTAAACAATTTTGCGATAATGGATTATTAATTACATTGATCTTGCATGTCAGTTGACATGAGGGAAATATTTGCATTTCTGAATAATTTGTGTACAAAAGTGGTTGCACAAAACTCTGTTCTTTAAAATTGGAAACACAGTTGCCTAATGCACATAATGAAAAAGAGACCTGCAGATAGGCGGATCTTTAATAGCATGTAGGCTGCTATTGAAAGTATTATAGATCAACAACCTCTTTTCACATTGGAGGAAAGTTGTTTTTGTACGCTAGCTTTAAGTATTTCTTTCACACAGGAGACTGTTACATTAACCTATTGTTTGGAATTTGGAGCAAACTGAACCACAAAAGAAAATGAGACTCTGTTTCATGTTTTCACAGGGCACTGATTGCTTCTTCAGCAATCCACCATCTGTATCCAAAGTCCAACTTAATAAAACAAAAAAAAAAAAAATTCAAAGATGTTAAGTCATTCCATGCATTCTGTATTTCACACTTGAAAGGGATTTATTTATTATTAACAAAACTTTTTTGGAGTGTCAGGGAGCAAAAATAAAAGCTTGATAAAAGGTAGGATATGAGTGGCAAGTTTTGCCAAAAAATATAAGCCACTGATAGCTAAGATTTGAGAGATTTTAATGAGAAGCATTAGGTGACTTTAATATAAATGTCACTATCACTTAGTTGTTAGAAGGAGAGCTGAAGCAAGAGCGAATTGTCAGAATTCATTTGAGTCTGAAAATTAATTTCAAGTAGAACTTGTTTGAATTTCTTTTGGGATCATTTTCCATGAACAGTTAATCTTATGTAGCCAAGGCATATGAATGTAGGACCTAGTTCTTCTCTCATTTATTTCAGTTTTCAGTCTAGCTTCATGCAAAATCCTCCTAGTTTAACACAGGAGCAGTAGCAAAGAAAATCAAATTCCAAACTGAAACCATCTCTATGGAAGTTAAGCATTTACTGATACAATTTGTGAACATTTTTTTAAATATTATGTTAAATCACATTATTGGGATGTTTCCAAAGAATTCTCATGATAAGATGGATAGGAATTTCTTTTTGCTATTATTGTTTATTAGTGTCTGCATTTTGTAGACAGCAGAAGAGTAAAAATTTGAATAAATTACTTAGCATGACTCTTTCTCATTCTAACAGATCATCTATTTTTTTCCCCAACTTTTTCATGTACAAGTGTCATCTGATTGTTCATCACTGTTCAACTCTGGGGCCTCCCCCACTGCTCTGCATTTAGCAAACCTTGACTTCTTACTACTCGACTGTCATTCCTGGCACACAAGTATTTCTTTTGGGGGGGGTGGTGAGTGGATGAGATGATATGTTTTAGCTTATCAGATCTATTTCACATTGCCTAGCCTAAAATGTAATCCAGAAGAGGAAAAAAAATTGATCTGTACTTGAAAATCCTGTAAGCTGAGAGGAATCACAATGTCAGCTCTGCAACTAAAAAAAACAGTAAGACCTCAGAAATCATGTAATACCATCATCACTAAATCTGATGGCTCTTTAATTCCCTCTGAAATTTCATTTATGAGAGAGGTATTTTTCATCATTTCATGAGGAAGGAGTCCACAGAAAATACTGGCACCACCCTCCATGAACTTACACAACTCTATAACTTCATAAACAGGTTTAATGATAGAAGGCTATTATTTAGGGTAAGGGAGCCTGCTGAATTACACTCGGACTGAGGCTCCACTGTGATTTGGCACTCAAGAAAGCAATAGATAGATAAGCCAAGAATATCAAGGAGGGCTATATAAACTGTGATGCAGCTCCCACAGAGCAATAAATAAGTTATGGTATGATACTACATTTAAGGAAAGAGTAGCTATTTTTTCCTAGTCCAAAAACCTTCACAAGATATCTGAGAGGGAGAATAATGCTGAGATCAAAGCAGAGTCAGTGCATGAACTGCATGTGAACAGCATTAGGCATTCAGACAGCTAATTTTCACTAAGAAAGATGCATAGCAGAAAGCATAAGTACAGTGCTTTTGCAGAAAATCTCTTCAGGTTGCACATGTCCCGCAAGGAGCATAGATGAGGTCTGTTGTAGGCGTAAAAGTTAGAGGCAGATGAGGCAAAGGGCTAGCGGGAGGGAGTTCCCCTCCTATCTCCCCTTTATTAAGGGTAAGGGGTTTAGGGTCGAGGTGTTCGGGAGGGGGAGAGGGAGGAGAGGAACAGCCCTTACAGAACTTCTCTCACCGGCTTATAAAGGGGGTAGGTTAACCGATAAGGAAACAGGGAAAGGGTGGGGATAAGCATACAGAACCAATAACTACAAACAAGGGTGGAGTACAATTCAAAGTAACCAATAATATATATAACAGAACCGAACTTGCTGGAAGAGAGGGCGGAGTCAGAGCCCTGGGTACGCCTTTCCCTACAATTCAGGGGCGGACCCAGAGACTCATTCCCCAGAGGTCCGCCCAGGCAGTTCTCCTCCTCCCGAGGAGGTGTCCTCGGCCTGGGGGGCGGAGGCAACTTGGGGGCCGACCCGCCACAGAGGTCCATAATGATGAGAAAGCTTCCCAGTAGTAGGGTTTTAGTTCTCATGGAACTGCAGAACCCTGCGGTACTGATACGCTCTGAAACACTGCAAGTTGCACCAAGACTGACGTGGAGTCTGATATTTCCATTATGGTAAGAAGCTATACAGGTTTGCCTTGCCCCATGTCATGATCTATCATCTAATAAAAAAACTTCACAGGTTTCAGAAAAAAATTCTCACCAAGAAGAAAATAACCTCGTAATGCTATTTGGCTGCTTTCTGTCAAGGATATTTATAGCGGAAAGCATTTTATAGATAAACACTTCAGAACTCACTGTGAAGCTGTAAGACAAGCAAAGAACTAAGTTTTATTCTGAGACTGAGACACATGGAGATCTCAAGTGTGAAAATATAACATTTCCAAAGTTGTTTCACAGTCTGAGAAAGAGTCCAAAACCATGAAGCTCAAAATTTCAGCCCGAGTTTTGCAGGACTAAACAAAGGAATCTACAACCACTGGTAGCAGTTTATCTTCAGTGTGGTTTGACAGTTACCGTCACAAGTTTAAATTTGTGTTAGGAGGTATTTGGCAGAGGACATTTCACAACCTTTGTAGGATCCACCTCACAGCAGATGCACTGGCAAGATACCTAAAACAGGGGTTTGAACGATGACTAAAGATAGAAATATGCACATGCAAGATACAGTGGCTTCATCACTATACTCAGACTGAACTGTGATTAACACACCGAAATGATCTAGCATGACTTAGCCTGCCAGGCTGAAGGCTTATCTTCCTTAACAAGGTTCCCATGCACTCTGAACACCACCCCCAAATTTTCCTGAAGTTGTAGGTATGTCTTTTCATCTTGGGCATGTGCAGATTAAAACAAACAAATGATTATTCAATATTAGTGCATCACCAAATGTCAGACCCATAGTTAGCAAACTTTCTGATGACCAGGCATTTTGTCTCATCTCAGCCTGAAAATGTTAGGCAATCACAACGTGCAAGAGCAATCTCATGCCACAAACAACTCATGTCAACAGCTTTCCTCTAATGACTCCAATGTATATAAAATTGCAACTTTCATCCATCTTCATATATCTGATTACTTTTTGTCTTTTCAAAGAAACTCAGGCTTCAGTGGTTTTTGAGGGAGCTTATTTTCTCAGAACATGGTACTGCATTGTACATATAAATAGCCACATCCTGACATGTTCAGAAAGTTTCACTTTATTGCATCTGCATTTTACCATTGCTTTGTCTCTGTCACTTCAAGGCATTACTCTCCAGATTGCTGCAGGTTCACAGGGATGAGAATAAGACGCTTAAAGAATCACAAGAACAAGTACAGGTGTGCTCTGATTTGTTATGCTGCAGTTCTTATAAATGGTATCTGTCTGACTGTGGTACTTGCTGGGAATCATCTCCATACTTTGGTTCAGGAAAGATTGTTGGAGGTAATAGAGCACATCCTTAGAAGCTTCACTCTTCAGAAAAAGAGGTTATTTGAAGCAGTGAAAGAAAAATGGTGACAGGCATCCTAAGGCAAAGATACCTTCTGAGCTCTAAATGTGGCTTACCAATGCACATGCTCATGCCTAGTCGTAAGGAGTCTCTTCCTCCCCTGAGACAGTACACTGTAAATTATTCAGCAGGAATCCAATGGAATTGAATGACTATGCAGACAGTGCCTTCTGGCTCTGCATTTGCACTGACTGCTCCATTTCATTCAGTCACAAGTGGTCATGAGATGAAACCATTCCCAGAACACACTTCTAAACACATTTGTGTATTGTTTTTATTTTTAACTCTAAATCTCAATTCAGCTCTTCCAAAATAGGATCTATGTGTTAATACAATCTAGAGTAAAAGTTTCCAGTTGAAGCATATAAGAATTTTGTCTTGCCTTGCTCCAGAAAGAGTTTCACTTCATCAAACTGTCAATGGTAAGAACTAACAACACATTTCACCAGAATTGCAGAAGAAACTTCTACATAAACACTAAAAATGTTACTTCCACCTCTGTATCTGTCTCAGCTCATTCACTTTTAATGTTTGGAACTCATGCCAAGACTGTCCAAGCAGTTTTCTCCATCACTGAGTGGACAGTTTAGTATTACTGAAATAAAATTTTAAAAGTGGAGGGAAAAGGTAAGTTGCCTTTGGATAATCACAAAACACAGTATCAACAGCAGCTCCCCAAAACAAAGAGGGCTTATTACTAACTATTGTGCTTTAGTGTGTAAAATAGTCCCTACACAAAAGCATATTCAGTGGCCGAGGCAGGGTTCCAGTTCCAAATGCTTCTGTAAATCAGCTAAATTCCATGAATTTCTGGAATGTAAATGGGGAAGATGACATGAATTACAGTCTAACAGGGATATTGAATCCTTAAATGAACTGTACACTCACATTTTTAATGCAAGATCTGAAGCCTGGCATAATAAAAATAATTAAAATGAGGTTTTGAATACATTAATCTAGATGAGAAGTGCTTTAAAGAACAAGTGAAGCAGAAAAACCGACAGAATGTATATGGCATTTACTTGTAGATATCCTTTGCTTCTGATATTATCAGTTACCATTAGTAAAATGTGAAAAAAAATAGAAAAAAACCACCAACTTTAAGATATTTTTTATTACACTGAAATTCAGGAAAAAACCATGGAACTACTGCATTGTAATGACCACTGGTAGCTGCATTCTGTCACAGGCTGAGTCCTTCCTTAGAGAAACAGATGAGGGAAGAAATAAAAGGACCAAATGACAATAGGAGTAAACCATGGCAAATCATTAAGTTTTCTGGAATATAACTACAAGGTAGCTACCTACAAGAGACTACCAGGAAAATGTAAAATATCAGTATAATCTTCAGATCACAGGAAGGAAAATGAAGGCTTTCTTAGTTCAGAAGCTCTAGTGCAAACAGAGATCCTCTCCAGAACACTACTCTCTGCAGCACTGAAACCACTCACAGCCAGACAGGAAACGGAACTGATGATACCATTCAAGACCAGGAGGATCATCTAATGAGCCAAGAATTGTTGCTAAACACTGCCAGGGTAGCTGGATTTCAGGTTTAGACGTAAATGCCTACAATCAAAAAATTGTCATTTTAGTCATTCACATCCCCTAGATTCAGCCCCACTACTTTTCTGTAGTCTGAGTCTGTATTTTAATTTCAAAGCAGTCAGTTCTTTGCCATCTCAGTGAAGAAGCTGTTGAAAAGCAATATTGTAGCAAAAGAACACACTATATAGTGCTCAGAAGAGGCCTGCATGTATGAATCTATATACATGTTTGTGTATATTAAATTTGCCCTCCCCAGAAGACGCTGGCACAGGCAAGATTCCCATTCTAAATTCATACATTTCATCTTTCATTTTGTATCTATGAATAGCTTAACCCTCAGCTGCTCTTAGTTTCTGATCTTAGAATAGCTGGTAGCTAAATTATGAGAAAATCAGAATGTCAATATGTGTATTTCTTAGGAGCATTCAAGTCAGACACGTGATTTGTAATTTAAGGCCGTCATGCTCTTAAAATAGAAACCTCCTCAAGCTCTGCCAGATCTGAATAAGTAAATAGTTCAATTCACTTATTTCTGGGCTGACCTGAGTGAGTCAGATATTTTAAGAATGTCAAGGAGGAAACAAAAGCTAAGAATATTCTAAAATCCCCTATGATACTACAGCACTGTATATCAGGTTTCTATAATTTCAAATCAGAGCTTTATTGAATATGCATTAAACTTACAATAATTTATTCTGTTTGCAAACAAATATCTATCCATGCACATAATAATATGACCAGTGGAGAAGCTGGCCTCACTGTGAGGTGAGCTTTGAAACCAGAACAGGAGTCAGGACAGTCAGGATATCTGTTCTCACACTAAAAATGTGGAGAAAAAGTGGGAAACACAGAGAAATTAACTCAGGGAAACAGAAGAGATTGGGAGCTAAAAGCACTAGTCTGAAGCATTAATCAGATGGGAAAGAAGCGGGATAGCAGCTGCTGCTGCTAGAAGTATTTAGTGCTCCCTGTATATTAAAGGACCAACATAGAAAAGAATTTTTTAGTTTTTTTTAATACATGTTACTGGAACACATTTGTGTATTATTTAGAAGTAACAGTGTTAAAACAGTATAGTGACAAAGCAAAAGAGACAATTTTTAAATAAAGATGTAATCTTTCCTGCTCAACCAACTTGAAGAAAAGTACATAAAAGATTTGACACAGAGGGAGTTTTGTAAAAGGTCTGCAAGTCCAAAAGATATCAGCTCTTCCCCTCTGTATCAGTTGTCTTAATAAAAGATGTTACCTTTCCCTACGAACTTTATCTTTCTAGTGCTCTTGTCTGAACATCCTTGAATATGTATGTTTGAGAATTTTCTTGTAAAAACATCAGTTCTACACAACACGTCTTAAACAGCAATATATCAATATGTCTGTTATAAGGAATATGCCCAAAGATTTTTTTTAAAGTAGACATGAGTTACAGGCATTCAAAATACCTTTTTTCCCCCTGAGCTCTAATATAATTTGCAGTCTATAACTTCATTCCTGATGTACTTAGGGTACTTTTTTTAAAACCAAGGAATATCAGAAATTTTCAGAGTGCGTATCAAAGTACAGCTCTTAAATTCAGTGTTTTATCACCAGCTGTGTATGTTATCCTTTGATATCCCAAACGACAGCAGATTCTGAAGCAATGCTGGGCAGAGGGAAAGAAGGTTACACATTGATAGCAAACAACCCAGTCAGCTTAATAACCAAGTTTCCACATTTATACTTACATGTGCATTTGACAAAGTTTTAAAGAAGAGAACCATCTAGTTTCCTTCAGGCATTAACATACTTAATACTTCCCTGGTTTTCTCAATTATGCGTTGAATTGTATTGTAGGTAATTAACATTTTAAGCATTTTCTAGTTTTCAGGCTGTGTGTCTCTCCAGCTGAGCTAGACATTTGTTTGCACATCAGAACATTTAGTTGCAAGATATGCTGAAGTCTTCTGAATTGTTACTGCAAATTTACTGTTTTGAAAAGGAGCTGAAACCTAGAAATGCCAGTGGAAACCTTTTGGTGCTTCTACTCTGGCAATTAATGCCATAAGCAAAGACAGATACATTTGTTTCTGCCTTCAGCTGCTGCTTGGAAATCTGTTTCTGTTTTTACTCACGTATTTATAGATCTTTAGCTAAGTCGTTACTCTGAGTTTCCATAGTGATAACTGAAATATGTATTAACACCAAACCTCAAGGCATATTTATGGTTGGCAATGCTTCATAAATTACTTTTTTCAAGAGCAGCTTCTCAAAACATATTTGCTCAGTTCAGTTCCTCACTTGATTTGTGATAGATACTTTTGATATAGCTGTATTTATCTAGGAGAGAGATATTTTTTCCTCTGCAAGATTCAGTGTGTTGATATTACTTCTCCTTTTTATCTATACTATCACACAGTCAGAAGAGATGAAACTTCTGAATTCAGAGTGTTACCTTTAAAACAAAATCACACTTTGAAATTTGCCTTACTTTCAATTAAACTTTCCTTAAATGAAGCACCAATAATGGACGGTATAGAACATCACAGATAACTTACCTGTGTTCATAATCATGAGTTTTTGAACAAAGAATCTATTTCCCTGGTTGCCATCAGATTAGGAAAGAATCACCCATTCATACAATTTTCCTAATTAGAAAAGCTGAGCTGCAGCTCATCAGGTATACCCAAAACATCCCTTTCTGGAAAAAAATTCTGGGCCAGAATTTTCCCAAACATTCTGCTTGTTTTTCCCAATATATTTATCTGAACATTATATTAGCCTCCTCCAGGATGTCTTAATGACATGGAAAAAAGAGAAAAAATCAAATCCATAATATTTTTTATTAGATTACTCCAAAGAAAAAGAAGGGCTTGGGTTTTTTGCTTGTTATGTTTTGGGATTATTTTAGTAAATGTTTGAAAATCTAATACACTGACAGTCAAAGGGAATGTTTTCAGGAAATGTCTGAATGAATGACTAAACAAATTTCCTCTTCATTTCTGGTAATTGCTTCCATGAAGACAGCTGAATTAGAGGTTATTGGATGAAAATCTTTCACTGTTTATTTCAAACATACTCAGGGCTGACTTCTGTTCTGTACTAAGGAGAACTGTCATGCATACAAATACAAGGTGACAAATAATGACCCAAAAAAGGCCTAGAAAGGGATTTGAGCCTGAATTAACGAAAGTGCCTATGTGGACCCTATTTGACTCTGCTTGCAAGCAGGAATGTGCTTTAATCTCTAATTTGCCTCTTGGGTCTGCTGGTCGTTTAAAGAAGAAAGTGCTTCCATTCAGCAAATTGTATTTTTATTCAGCTGTTTTGGAAGTCTGATGCAGTATAAAGCAGTCTCCCATTAACTGCAGGTGTCTGTTGTGTGCCATAATCCTGTCCGCCTTTCCTATCCTCTACAGTCATCACCCATATGCTCACACGGCAACAACTTGGAGCACAAAACATCCCTCTCCAGCTTGTATCATGTCAGACCCATATCTCCAGGTTCCAACTGCTGGGCATCCCTTTTCATTATCAATATCCTTAAATAGCATTTTGTATTAGCTTAGCTTGTCATGGCTCTTAGCAGTTCGAACAGTTGGGTTCTAAACGGTGTTTTTCTCTCCATAACAGGTGGAGACTCCCACACAAGGAGAGTGCCCTCTGCAGTCATTCTTTGCATCTGGTGCTGTTCTGGTCTCCAGTCATCCCAGCTAGGGCTAAGGGAGAAAATGTGTGACTCCCTCACTTTTTCTGCTCTGTCATGTTAGCTCTTGGGGCCCCAAAGCTCAGAGGCTTTGGCTGCAGAGCTGATTTGAGCTCAGGCTGTTTCCTTTGATCCTTGTCTGTGTGATGCTGCAGATACGCCTCTGCCCAGACTGCATCATGCTGATCCTCACCCTGACCTGGTGTGAGCAGGATGAAGCCAAGCCCGAGACTCTTCAATGTGCTTTCACAATTGAGATATAGCCAGAAGAAGCTGAACAAGAGGCTGCTATTAGCTTATTGTGTCTGCATGAGGCAATGACTCCCACATCCCACTCCTAGGTCAGCAGCAGACAGGAATATGGGATAGCTGCCACGCTCTAGAGATTGCAGGAGCTGCCTCTGGCCCTGCTGAGCTGGTCATGGTCCATGCCTGGAATGTGCACTGAGAGCCATCGACCTGCCTTAAAGATGCAAAGACAAGCACAGTGCACCCTCAGAGTCACCTTTGAAACTTATGCCAAAGCAAAAGATAAACGTGTGTTGTCTAGCAAATATTAGTGCTATCTCAGTGCTTTTCAACCATAATTGTTTGGGATTTCACAAAGTAGGGTATAAATGAGATTACTGAGTGAAGCATGTTGCATAAGTTTGCATTTAATCATGATTTACTTCAGTTGAGCCCACTCTCTGTGTCACTGTGGAGATTAATTTTTAGTACTGAAAGTATGGACTTGAATGCACTCACGCACAAGCAATTGCTAAGGGGCAATACGATCCTGTACATTAGCAATTCTCTGGAAACTGCTTGTTTGTAAACTTCTGCTTTCAATGAAAAAATGAGGTAGCTTGTTATTTTCTCATTAAGGGGTAAGCTATTTCAACTTATTTTCTGATTGCCATAGGATTGCATGTTTATAGCTACCAGGCTGCTATTTAGTAACTTCCTACTGTATCTTCAGTCTTCATAAATATTTTGATCCTCAAAACACCTGCTCCACTATTATCTAATATGGGGACAGGACCTCTTTCTTGACAGAAAAGACAGACTATCTCCCTTTTTAACCCTGCCTAAAAATAAAGCTCTCCAGAGCTTTCTTTTTCACTGTGCTCACTCAGAAGCAGAGAGCATAAGATGTATTGGCATCCTGAATATAGGAGCTCTCTTTATGGCTTCATGCAGAGAGGATATTATAATAATATAGTAGAAAATGCTGTGCACAAAATCATGGGTGTACTGGATGTATCTGGGATGGAGTTAACTTTCTTTATGTAGTGCTGCCATTTGGATTTGCAGCTAAAACAGTGTTAATAACACACCAGTGTCAGCTTTCGCTGAGTAGTCCTTTGCACAGTGTCAAGACTTTCTCTGGCTCTCATTCTGCCATGCCAGGGAGTAGGCTGGAGGAAGTCACAAGGAAGAGAGGGGCACAGCCAGGCCAGCTCATCCAAACTGATCAAAGGAATATTCCACACTATATAACATCATGTGCAGCAATAAAAAATAGTGGTCTGGTCTTTCCAATGTAGCCATTGCTTGAACACTGGCTGATCTGCTTGTACAAGGCAGTGAGTGACAGTTTTTCATCACTTGTTTTGAGTTTTGTCTACTTGTTTACGAGGGTGTTGTTTTTTGGTTTTCTCTTCTCTTTCCTCCACTTATTAGAGTTTGACAGAAACTCAAGGACCTTCAAATCATTCTTAAATTGGGAGGCCCAGAACTGCATACAGTACTCCAGATGAGACAGCACAACACTGAGTACAGCAGGATAATCACCTCTTTTGAGCAGCTGGTGAAGCTGTGTTTGATGCACTCCAGGATGGGGCTTGCCTTCTTGGCTGCCAGGGCACCCTGCTGACTCTCACTGAGCCTTCTGCAGCCAGGAACCACAGATCCCTCTCTGCAGGGCTATTGTCCAGTCATTCCTCTCCTCATTTATACCTGAGTCTGGATTTACTCTGTCCTAAGTGCAGAATCCCACCCTTTTCCTGTTAAATTTAATCCCACTAATCATTGCTCTATTCTATCTAGATCCCTCTGCAAAACCCCTTGTCCCTCTAAAGAGTCAACAGCACCTCCCAGTTTGGTATCATGAGCAAACTTGCAAGTGGTGCATTCAACTTCTGCCTCCAGAGCAGTGATAAATGTATGGAACAGACCTGGCCCTAGAACTGAACCCTGAGGAACACCAGTGATGACCAGACACCAGCCAGATGTGCCCCATTCACTACAGCCCTGACTTTCAGCCAGTCTTCACCCAGCACACTGAGCTCATCTCACAGCTGGACAACTTGTCCAGAAGGATGCTGTGAGGGACAGTATCAAAAGCATTATCAAAATCCAGAAAATTGTATCTACCTCCTTAGTTTCATCCATGAGGCTACTGACCATGTCGTAGAAGGATATGAAATTAGTTCAGCAGGACTTTCCTTTTGTGACCCCATGTTGACTATGCCTAATGACTGCACTACTCTTTAAATATTTTTCAGTAATACCCAGTACGGTCTCCTCCATAATTTTTGCAGGAACTGAGGTTAGACCAACAGGTCTGCATTCCCTGTAGTGTGTGTGCATTTGTGTTTGTGTGTGTGTGTGTGTGTGTGTGTGTGAGACAAGGTGACAAGGTGACAAGGTGGGGGGTTACCTTTGAATAATAACGAATTTTCACAATTTATGTATATACAATTTATTAAAGCAAATATTTGTTTATTTAAATCCAAAGGAAGTTGCAATTTCCAAATATAGGTCAGAACAAAATGCTGCAGAGATGTAAACAACCATTCTTTTGCGCCTGCCTCACCCCTGGAAAAAATATTCTATTACTATCTTTTAATATTATTCAAAGAATCAGGAATAACCATCATCTATTATTAAAATAACATTCACCAAGCCATAACCAGAGGCACAATCTGTATTATTTTTTGACAAACAAGTTGGAAATATATGTCCAATTGATGACAAAAGTCCCAGCAGCAATTTCTTCTCATGATATTTCAATACAGTAACCTGGGATGATGGAGAGTTTTATAATTAATGTCAGTTATGCTGGACATACTCTGATAAGAAATGATGGGCTTGCCATTTACAAACATCAAATTTTTCGAGCTGGAAATGAAATGCAGTCAAAACAGGCCAACAGACCAAGAAGTGATATAAGCTGTAATTTCGTGATAGTCTATCTTCTGCTGGCGAAGCAAAAACTGCTCCCAGAGGAGCTGAATAATGCTGTGGGACAGGTTAGGAAAAGGCAAAAACACTGCAGCAATCATCAGTGGGTTTAGAGTTATGCATTTCTTGTCTGAAAAACAAAAAATAAAGTTTTAGCTTTCATCTTTTTGCTGTAGCTGGAGAATATATTCACCAAATTTCCCCAACAGGAAATTTTACAGACTTTCTGCAGAAAAATAATGTAAAAGGAATCAACAGAGGATGCTGTAGCAACCTCTTGACAGGGAACAGAAGGGAAATCATGACAAAGGCATTTAGATATCCTCAGCATTAAGTTTTCAAGGGTTTTTGTATTTACTATAAAAGTAAATACGAAAACCCACATTGTTCACTGTAACTAATGAAATACAGTCTTTTCTGTCCAGAAACAAACAAACAAACAAACAAACAAACAAAAATAAGACAATGTATGTCACATCCAAAGCATTTAAGGAAAATAAAACATAAAAGAACAATTCAGGAATGTTATTAAGAATTGTGACATCGCCAAGAAAAATAGGGGTGATGCATGTAAATTTGTACCTTGATGTTTGCAACCTAAATGCTACAAAATGCAGTATTTTCATTTCAATTGAAGTGCAACATTAAAAATGTCTTCCTCCTAGGTCAATACATTTGGAATCTGTCATCAGAGTTTTTATGAAGATGAATGTTTTCACCTTACAAGAAAATTCACAGAGATAGAAATAACATTGCAAAAAAAAGTGAGCAAAAAGGGCCAGATCTTCTCACTAAGTGCTCTTTTCAGCACTATTGCTCTGCTGCCTCTGAGTGCTGTTTGTAATTTGAAATTCAGAGGCTTCTACAAAGGTGTTAAAGCCATCCTGGTTGCTTTGAAATTAGATATTTAGTTCCTGGTCCCTGCAGAAATGCAGCAGGATCTCTGAACACAGGTTTTGCCATGCTCCTTCATTTTCCCTCCACTTTTAAAGAAATTCAGTGTTGATGAAAACACTACAAAATTGAATAGTTGAGTTGGCATGCCAAAAGTAGGTTTAAAAGTAAGTTTTCTAAATATACTTATACTTGCAATTTGGGAATCCTCATCTTATTCCTAACAACCTGATATAATTAATTTCTCCATTCCATGTTTTGAAACCAAAGCATCACACATCTTAAATTCTCTTACTCAACAGACCATATGTTTTAGGCACTTTACATATTTTGGGCAAATGATCTGCTTTTCTACTATGTAAAGCATAGTACTACAAACCCAGATCTTTAAAAGAAATTATCAGTAAGCCATAAAAGTAAATACATAAATTAAAATGAACCAAAATAAAATATAACAAATTCTGCCATGCACAAAGAGATGTTTTTCCTAAGAGCATAAGATCATTTAGATATTCTGCAGGCAATAGAGATAGAGCTGGGAATTATCAAGGCTTTTTTGAAATCTGAAGCAATTGGCACTGAAAGAGAGGACATCAGGAAATACCTAGAAAATTATGTGTCATGTCCTGGTAGTCTACTGAGACATATCATAGCATAATATGGTGAGTTGCTCTTGGCTGAATGTCAGGTGCCCACCCAAGCTGCTCTGCCACTCTCCTCCACAGCTGGACAGGGGAGAAAAAATATAATGAAAACCTTGTGGGTTGAGATAAGGGCATGGAGAAATTACTCACCAGTTACAGTCATGAGCAAAAGAGACTCTGCTTGGGGACATTTAATTTATTACCAATCAAATCAGGTAAGAGAACTGAGAAATAAACCCAAATCTCAATGACAACTTCATTCCAAACCCACCTTCTTCCTGGGCGCAACTTTACTCCTGATTTTCTCTGCTTCCTCCCCTCCAGCAACTCAGGGGCGAGGGAAATGGGGGCTGTGTTCAGTTTATCACACATTGTCTCTGCCGCTCCTTCCTCCCCAGGGAAGGATTCCTCACACTCTTTCCCTGCTTCAGCCTAGAGTCTCTCCATGAACTTTTCTGATGTGAGTCCTTCCCGTGAGCTGCAGTCCTTCATGAACTGCTCCAGAGTGGATCCTTTAGGAAGAGACTGCTCCAGTGTGGGCCCTCATGGGACCACAGGGTCTGCCAGGACCCTGCTCCAGCACAGGCTTCCCATGTGCTCGCTGTCTCCTTTGGGAATCCAGCTGCTCTGGCGTGAGGTCTCCTGCAGAGGCTGCAGGTGGACCTCTGCTCCAATGTTGATCTCCACGAGCTTCAGAGTCGCAGCTGCACCACCATGGTCTGCCTGCACCACAGCTTCAGGGGAATCTCAGTTCCAGCATCTGGAGCACCTCCCTTCCCTCCTCCTTCACTGGCCAGGGCATCTGCAGGGCTGTGTGTCTCGCATATTCCCAGTCCTCTCTCTCGCTGCACTTGCTGTTGCCCAGTTTCTCTTCCCCCTTCTTAAATCTGTTTTCCCAGAGACATCACCACCCTTGCTGCTGGACTCGGCCTTGGCCAGCAGATCCATCTTGGAGCTGGCTGACATTGGCTCCTGTCGGACGTGGGTGAAACTCCTGGAAAATCCTCACTGTTGCCCCCCCACCAGCAAAACCTTGCCATACAAACCCGATACACATAGCAATGAAGAATGGGAAAATCATATCCTATAAACAATTTATATTATAAATATGGATTTCCATTACATTCAAGAACTATTTGGACAAAAGCTAAATATTATTATTTTTTTTACTGTTTGAAATTGTTTCAGCAATAGAAACAAATAGAATTTACCGAGCATGTACTAAACTTCTGAAACTTGTTGCAAAAGGCAACTGTGGAGACAGGAAGCTCAGCTCGTTCAAAAAAGGTTAAGGCAAATTCGTGGGAAACAAGTTTTTAAATGCACAATAAAAACCTACACAAGCATACAGTCTCTGATATCCTTTACAAGGCTTAGAAAGTACTAAGAGAATGAAGTAACTCTACTCTTTAAGCATGGTAGAGCCATTTTCAGAAACAAAATTGATCTGACCCAATAAAGCACTTTTTATGTTTTTACGGTCAACAAACTCTGTACATGCTGCTTGCAAATTTTGTTGTATATTAGATCAATTTAGGCAAGTAATGGTTCTGGATTAATACATTCCTAAAAGCACAACCAGCTTTTAAGATAGTGAAATAACCATTTCAGACATAATTCTGCTGTACTCAACCAACAATATTAATGAGCCCAATGTGTCTGCTTGTAGAAATCTTAAAAAATAAAAAAATTACAAAAGCTAAAAAAAATTACAATTAAAAATTTATAATATTAATGGACGTGATCATTTACACAATATATGAAGAAGCAATGTGAATATTCCTCAAAAATATGACAGCATAACATAACTCTGCTGACTGGATAGAAGAAATTTCCAGGCACTTTGTCTGCAAGTGAGAAAATTCCTGCTTTGCCAGGAGCTTTTCAGATCATTTTTCTTCTAATCTAAGATATATCCTACTGTCCTGTCTTGTGACATTTGGATTACTTGTCTGCCTTAACAGCCCAAACTGCAGTTTCACCATCTATGAAATACAATTTTACTTTGATAAGACAAACATACTTCTACCATAGTGCAAACAAACATGATTTTTATGTCTTAGAATTTTATTTGCTTACTTTACTTTGTGGGCTTGTTTATGACTGTGAGATCATCTTTGTTTTCGTTTGATCATTATTGGTCTTTCAGAGTTAGTCTTCAATTTGGGTAATTTTTCTCATGATCATTAATTCCTTTGTAAATATCTGCAGCACAACTGGACTACACAAGGAGACTTGTGACAAAATATGCTATTAGTACATGATAATATTTATAGGCAAAAGAGTGTTCATTATAGAAGAGTTAAACACAGAAAGTTCTCTTAAGAGTCTAGGTGTCAATCATCACACCTCGGTTTCCTTTATTAGTAACATATATTCCTTTCTTGACTTCCTGAGCAGAAAGACTGGGACTCATCTACATAAACATATTCTAAGTGTCATGCTAAATCAGTGCATTTAGATTTTTTCCAATAACTTATGTGGTTATTACTAGGCTGTGGCATTCGCTCCATTTATCTTTTCTTACATTTAGATGCTTAGGGTATAGATATTTCATCACCTACAGCTGGATTTATTAGATCAGATATGGGTGTATACATCAAGGAAATTATTTAGCCTCCTTTTAGAATCAGAGGAGACAAACAGGAACTTCAAAGATTTGCTCATTCCACCATTACTTCCTAGGGGAAGCAGGTGAAATGAATCCCATCCTTAATTTTAGACTTTTGCATCTGACTTAATAACACTAAATTCCCTAACCTGCATCTCAGTGCAATTGAGTCTTGCCCTGGGTTTATATCCAGGCAGAGATTTTATTGTTGTTTGAATTTTAATTGAATTCTGAAAATGGGTCCGAGGAGGATGATCTAGAGCCTCTTACAACTAGTTCTACAATGAACATTTCATCTGTATATACCAACAGAAGGGAAATTGCTTTCAACCACTACTAAAAATTTAACAACATTTTTTTTAACCAAAAGTGGAACACAGCTGAATAACTGATTTTTTTTCACTTTCAGAACTACTGCAATGTAATTCTGTCCTATCATGTATTCTGAAACACTGCCAGAGTGGAGAAATGGATAATTCAGAAGCATGTTGAAGGTGTACTTCTGAGCAAATTAGTTGGCTTAAAAAATTGACAGTAGTACCCAATATGAAAAACACAAATTCAGGAAAGAAGGACCTTAATTCTCCTGGGATTTGTTTCCTTGTGAAATATGCAATAAAAGGTACTTGCAAACCCTGCAGCAGTGCTAAGATCCTGAGCATTTGTTGAGATCATTGCTACAAACTAGAGAAAACTAAACCAGAAAAGGATAGTTTCATGTAGCGCAGTAAAGATGGTATTGCTTTTGCTAATAAGAGGCTGAAGGCATTTTTCAGGCTCTGTGAGGCCTCGGGACTGGGTCTTGTCAGGCTTGCTTAGTCCAGCAAGCCTATCTTAGGGTTGCATGAAGCTTGCTTGTTTTATCTCTAACATCAGTTTTGTAATGACAAGGTGGCTGTCACCCAATTATTTTTAGACTTGCTTAGCTTTGTGCAATTGGAACACGCAAAGCCTATTATTGCAATAATCTTGATATATCTGAAAGTAATGGATGGTGTTAACACATAGTTACTCTCTATAGAATGAACTGCTGATGACCCTGGAATCCAAATGTGGAATAGAGGAGTGCAAGCGTGCAAATCAAGCAAAGGCCCAGAAATTATGATCACAGGCAAAAGGGCTACAACCAAATCACCAATGAACAATTACTGAATATTAAACTAATGCATCCTTGGGAACTAGGTAGGTACCTAAAACCAGTTTTAGGTGTGACAAAGAAAACAAAGAACAAGTACTTTTACATTATATGTAATGGATACCATCTGCAATACATTTAGATACAACATGGAATCAGAGACCAATGAATAAAAAATCAAGGTGTAAACCACGCTAGAGCATGTATTAAAAATAGCCATGAGTGGATTCCAGTGTGAAGAGGAAGTAACTATGACCATCATACTCTTCTCAGCAAAGAGAAGGAAGAAGTCTCTCACTTCTAAAATCATACTTCTTCACCTGAGGGTCCTGGGAAACTGATGGCATTTTTATCCCTCTCATCCAGACCAAAGCTATCAACTTAAGACTCAGGGAAAGGGTAAGAATACAAAAAAGAGTTTGATATATATGATATTTTGTTATTAGACTTTTCTGTATTCCATAGATAATTTAGACTATGATTTCAATGTCATTGTGGCTGAACTAATAATAACTGTTGAAATTTATTATATTCTAAAATATTTCAATGAAACTAATATTGAGTTCTATGTTTCCCATACAAAGTCTGTTTCTTTAGCCCACATAAGTAATGCAAAATGTCATTGTAGAACCATCACATTACGCCTTTCAAATGTGGTAGCAGATGGTAGGGCTTTTACTCTCCGTGAATCTTCATGTTGAAATTGAGATGGGTTCATTGTCTGAGTATTTTATAGGACAATCTATGCAACTGTGCACTGGATAGACAAGCTTTACATTGTCACCGTAGCAGAGTCTAACTCGGGAGACTGAGTTTCCTGACATTGGGTTCAGTGTCATTTTTTCTCAGTATGCTGCTGGCCTTTTAGTCAGTTTGGCTTTTTCCAGGGCCTCCTGTGTGAAAGTATAATCAGAGCAGGACTGTGACGAAGCATACCAACATCAATGATCTCCTGATATTTATTTCTGTAGCTACGTTTTTTAACCACCAATTGACACCATCAGAAAAACGTTTTGGACTTTAGAGAGGACATAGGGCTGAGTAAATAGCCAGTTTAATATGTTTTTTCAATGTTTCTTGACACTTGTGCTATTTAATAATTATGTGTATAAGCAGGCAATTAAATAATAGAAAAGATGTGGCATTTTCACAATTGGCTGTATGACCATTGTCATTATTAGACTATAATGTCCTACTCTGAAGAAACATCTTAGATGCAAGTAATTTGTTAGCCATTGTTTTGAACAATAATTAGTCTTTTGCTTTGGTAACTTTTTTCCCATACCACATAGCTATCTCTATTTATTTCATTTTTGCAAGTTACTTTCTACTAAAGTTGTTATGCTGGTCTTCTTTTGTTCATTTATTTAATGAAAGTGTTTTGTAGTGGTAAATATTTGGCTTGAAAACAATATCATTGCTTTCTTGCTTTGAATAACTAAATAATATTTCGGGGAAAAGGTTATGCATTCAGCTTCAAATTAAGGAAACAAAAGGATTATTTGCAATTGATAGTGACTGAGAAAGGAAAACTGTACAAAAATAGGTTTTGAACTTTTCTGTAAAATTAAACTGAGGCATTTGAAAAGAGATATTGCCAGTAATACATGGTATACTATGAGAGGCATTAACAAAGAAAAGTATTAAAAGTGCTCTCCTTTTCTTTTCTCTTCTCTGCTATTCCTCACAGCAAAAAAAGTAACACTGAAGCACTGCACCTGCCATGGTGTTTGGCCACAGAAGTTGCTGTTTGAAGTCCCGTTTTGGAGTGGCACCCTGGAGCTGTGGAGAGCTGAAACTGGTCCTCATACTAAAAATGTATGAAAAAAGCTCTGATATGTAACACATCCTAAAAACTAAAGCCATGCGCTTCTGAATGAAAGGAATAACCTTTCTTTACCTTGAAAAGAAATACATTAGCATGATTAAAACTTTGTGAGTTTGAGTAATAAAGAGCCATTTCTTCTCCCAAGGCAACCAATCAGTGAGACACATCTCCCTTCTACAGTGCCACAAGGACAGTTACATTTGCATAGTTAAGGAAGCTTATGGAGGTTCAGAAGTCCAACAAACAAATGTAAATTGGCAGCTAGGATGGAATTATCATTTTGCAGGGATAGGAGTGTAGCAACTGTAGTTGGGATCAGGAATCTCAAAATGCCCCTTCAGAGTCAGCCTCTCACACAAAGAGGTGAATCAACTGGTAGAAACAATCCAATAAGTTTCTGTTTCCAGTCCCTCACTGGGGACCAAAGGTCTTCTCTTGTTCTTTAGTCTGACCTCAGTTTGGCTGTGATTTTCCTTCATTACTTTTCCTTCAAAGTCTAACATGACTCACAAGTACATTTCACAGGCTGAGTGCATGGCAGCTCATTAACCCTGGATCAATCACTCTTCCCCAACCCATTTTGGCCTTTGCCAATCCCCATGATATCTGCAGTCAAATATTCAGTGACTTTTTCTAGCATTACACTGAGCTTAAAGAATAAAAACTTTCAAAAAATCAGTCTTTAGTTGGATTCAATGCAGGTGGTATTGGGGGACAATGCAAGTCCTTGGAAAAGAGTCACAGGTACATTGTAGACAGTGAAGAGCAGCAGTAGAAATTTCTGAAAGGAGATCTGCTATCCTAACACAGATGTTTTTAGCAGATCAGATGAATCAAACTTTAGCAGCACTTGGAAAAGGTGCCTGGCTCCTGGCTGCTCCGTATGTGAATATCCACCATCAAATAGATGCCATCTGCAAGGCCTTCTCTGCAAAGGTTTCTCCTCACAACTACAGAGATGATCAGTTCAGATTTGGTGTTTCAAATTTAGGTGTTTTGATTTGGGCAAATAAAGCTCATTGAACTAGCTTCCAGAAGATGAGTCAGACATATGAATCCTTCTTACTGAAAATAATAATCCCAGGTACAAAACAGGCACTAACTGGGATACAGAATTTCATGCAGAGAACTCATATTGTGGAGGTACATGCACAAATGGAAAAAGTCTGGCTTCACTCTACCAAATATCTCTTTTCTGGTGAATCACAGGAAGAAAAGCTTGGGAACATGAGACTTGCTGCCAAGTCTTTTTCAAGATGTAGAGTTAGTTGGCATACTTGCAGCCATGTGTGGGTAATAATTCTGTTGTAGAAGTTTTTACCTGCAGTCAGTGTGCCAGATTTCATTTGCTTCTATAACTTCTAATATTATATCCTCATTTCTTTGTGTTGTTCCGTTACTTTGTGATATTCATTTCTACTATTTATTTCTAAAAATTTTCCTATTTATTTCTAAATAATTGCCATCTAAAATTCCATGGTAGTCAGCAGCAATTATAATCAGTTCTTAATTGATTTTGATTATTGAGCAATACTGAGCATATTATTGATTATAGTAGTAGTGACAGTGACTACTGAGTGGAAAATACTACAAATGTAGTCCATAGAGTACCAGGATAATTCTTACTGCAGAAGTGTTTAAAATTACATTTTTTTTCAGTGTTTCAAACATATTATGACATACTTTTAGTCCAAAATCTGTAACATAATTTCAAAATATTCTAGTATATTAAGGTCTTTGCCCACTGTCCACTGTGATCTTCTAGATCTACCTAGAGTGAATGAGCAATGAATAATTGAAAAGTCACAGTAATGAAAATAAAGACTAAAATTCTTCCGAATGAGAAACAGAGGAGAACAAAAATGAAAATAATGTATTGGTCATGATATCACAAAACAGATTGGCTTGCAAAACACAAGATGCAGCATCCTACTTAGAGGTAACATCTATTTCAGCAAGAGCAGCTTGAATACCTGGACAGAGTTATTCAGTGAAGTATAGTCCACAGAGCTAGTGGTGTGTCCCTTACTTTGGTGCTGTTAGCCTGGTGACTGTCTTTCCAGCAGCATAGTTAGAAGTCTCCTGTCATCTTTATTTCTTCCATTCATTTTATAATCTTTTCTTGAAGACCCTTTTCCTGAAGAAAAAGGTTTTTCTTCTTATTTGAGGATATATACCTTAGTTCACTTGATGTACTCCTTTGTATCATTTACCTTGATAAGAGCTTATTTCCCTTAGAGGGGTGACAGAAAGAGCTGGACACACTCTGGGTTTAATATCTCCTTCTTACCTTGTTCTGCAGGGCAGTTCAGGACCCACACAAATCCAAGAATTATTATCGTGCTTGGTTTTACACACTGGAGTCAAGTTTTCGTCTTTACTGCAGTCAAGATGAGGCCTCATGTGATACTTAACTCCTAACTGGGTCACACAAGGAAAACTTTTTCTCTGAGGACAGCAGCTATACTGCCTATTTCTTTCTCCCTGCAGCCTCACATGTGGATCTCAGTGGACTCTCCAGTCTAGAGAGAAAGTATGCAGAAGTCATTTAAGACAAGCTGTGACAAAGAGAAAAAGGAGAAGCCTATACAAGAGCAGTATTTACACACAGGAGAGCTCAATTGTAGTTTGTAATGGGGTAATATAATGTTATTTGACAAACATCAGGTACAACTACTTATGAAAAGATGAGATAACCTGTTTCAGGAAGTCTGTTGGTATATTACTGTAGAAGATCTCCTGTAGATAGAATATAGAGGTTAAAGTAATTTTCAGGTGCTATCTACCTCTCCTTCTGCTAAAGAAAGAAGCCAGACTGACAGCTGTGGGATTTAGAGAGATCCATATTTCTGTTTGCTATTTCATAATTGCAAGTTATTTCAGCTGTTTTGTGTTCAGCAATATATATCTTATAACTCTAGTCCTACTAAAGACAAAGTGTAATTATCTCCATCTATCTAATCAAAGTTATTTATGAATGCCTGCAAATAGTGTGTCTTATCTGATTACACCTGTCCAATAAAATTCTCCTAATAACATTTCAGGAACACTGTGATTATAAAATGGGTCTGTGTTTGACCTGCATCTAGTCTTGTGTCATAAGCAGTTTTCTGACATATGCTCAAAGGTATTAGGTAATAGTGATTTGCATGTCCCAGGCAGAGCTGTTTAAAGGGGGTCATGTCCACAGCCCTGTAAGGAAAGTGGGACTAGATCAGTTGGGAGGCAAAAATGCTGTGCACATCATGTAATCTTTTTTCTTGCATTTTGAAATTCAGCATAATCAGAAAACTGTTTCACTGTTTTCTTCATCTCATAGAATGGTATGAAAAAAAAACAAGAGGAATATTTTTCTTCGGTTACCCCAAGTAATCCTATTCCAGAATGAATTCATCCCATATTTCCAAAGTTACATCTAAAGTTCACATTTGGTTGCAAGGGTTATGTGCTTTGTCCACTATCAGTTATTCAAAGGCAAATCAAAAGGGATAATAAAAAAAAACTAAGGTGGGATTCCTACTTCAGAGGATCTGAAGCTGTTGACTGCAGCTCCAGACATGAGTACAATTGGTTTCCAGGAGTTCTGAGCTCAATGGGGTGAATTTCAGTGAGCCTTTGCCGAGGAGTGAGAACAGAGATTCTTCCCCCTGCCACTGTCAGTGAGGCTGAGGTGTTTCCATTCTTCTGTATCCTATCTAATATTTCTGACTGAAGTTGTAGGGTAAGGCGAATTAAGTCAGCAAGATTACATTCTCATGTTTCCTAATTGCCATTTTAACAATCCCTGTCTGGCAATTGAGTCTCCAACCAAGATGCAAGGAGTACAGGCAGTTAAACAAAGGATATAAACAGACACATAATGATACTCTCACATGTATCTCTGGCATTGTATTAAATGTTGGACTATAAAGGTAGTAAGGATCAAAAGAGGCCCCTACTTCAAAATACCATGCAGAGATTCCAGTTTATGATTAATATTTTCAAATCAAATTCCAAATAGGCTTAGTTATCTTACCAGAAGTTTCATCATTTGAATATAAAGCCCCAAATATTTCAATACCATTGAACACGCAGACAAAAAATAAACTTTCCTGTCATTATAGATTTGTATTATTTCATTTGTTTCTTGAGATGCAGAAGAATTCAGATTGTGGAATTGAAGAGTACAGAATGCCATTATGTTTCCAGAAAACTAGTATCCTCAATATTAAGACCCAAGTTCTAAATACACTTGCCTGTATTCAAATACAAAAATCTTAAATTCACTGCATTCAATATCTTTTGTGATTCCACCAAAGTACAAAATCATCAATAAAGCAATCATATCAATGTCATATATTTATCAGCAGTACTAATATGGGCCACTCCTTTGAATTCTAAAATGGCACACATTGACATTCTAGTTTTGAAATTATTTTAAACTTTGTTTAGAGAAACTTTAAAGTTTCTTTAATGTATTCAGCAGTATGGCAAATGCAGCCACTGATACACGTTTACAGCAAGAATGTAAAATTAAGTCATCTGCTTACCACGTGCAGGAAGATTAAAGCTGTGTGAGAATTCAAAATAGAGGGATTTACAGATGGAGGGAGACTTTGTGTTCTTCCTCCAAATGGTTTTATTTTCGTGTTTTTACTTCTGCTTTTATTTTCTTGAAAAAAATAAATAATTGAGGCAAATCCTTAACTGAAATTCATTTTGAAAGCCTATACATCAAATAAGCATGCCCAGAATGCACAGAATAGAATAGTTAGTCACTGTGATGTAGGGATGGAAACACTATTCCCCATCTTATTTTGTGTCCTTAAAAGGTCTGTGTGCAGCCTTTCAAGCTGCAGTCCTAAGTGAACAGAATTTTCTATACTTCCTTATCTATTATAATCCCTGAGAGTGAAGTTTGTCAGGATTTTAATGCCACTATTAAGGAATCCCAATTCAATAGATTCTCCTGTTTCAAAAGTGACTGTGTGAGTGTGTGGACTGAGGAAGTGTCTCCAAGACAACTGAAAAGCAAATTAACACCAAAAGATGCTTGATAAATAGAAGCACATTTCACAATCTAAGTAAACTCCAAAATGTAATGCTCTCCTTTGTGTGTATGAAAACATTAAAAATGCACAAAACCAAAAAAAACCTCAAAAGTTCACATCTGCCTGCTAATCTGAGCAATTTAAGAAAAATTTAGAAAAAGATGGATACTGGATCATTCACCAAAAATAGTGAAATTGAATTAATCTCAATCTAGTAAATGTGTTCTCTTGGTTTTCCAGGAAATAATATCCTGAAACAGAAGAATAACTGCAAGAGCCTACTGTGCTTTGTAAATTATTATTTTAAAAGGGAGGAAAAACCAAAACCACAAGCACATGGAATATAGAAGTGACTTCATTTACTGTTTCTGGTGAAACCAAATTTCATAGAATCTCATGTTAAAAAAAAGGCTCGTTTGCTACTTTGAATCCTAAGTGTGGGCTCTGCTAAGGATTTGGTTCTTAATTGTTCACTCAGTCCTGTGTGTAACAAAAACCTACAGGATCTGGAAAACAGTCATAAATTTTCAAGATCAGCCCCCAAATTGTCCCATTTTTATGGTGTGAAGTCCTCATGTGGGAAAGGGAGCAGAAAAAATTGTGTTCTTTCAAGGAACCAAGCCCAAAACTCTGCATTTTACATGCATGACAGGGAAAGTAACAAGCAGTTTCATGGTGTTTTAGTAACTGTGTTTTAGTAAAGGAAAATAAAACTCTGTTCCTCCAAAAAGTGGGAGCCACTCCTTTCTCACTGGTGGGTGCATCCTTTTAAAGCAGACCAAGTGGCCAGGGTAGCACAGCAGACAGGAAAAAAAAAGCCACAGAAGAGATGAGGTCACTAAACATCTTCCAGGTGACACCATTCTGCTTTGAAAGGGATGATTCCTCTGCAGGATCTCCCCAAACCACACTGACTTCCTCAGCTTTCCTGTCCTGCTTTCTCCCCAGCATAAAGAGCAGCACAAGCTTTATGCTTTGAAGTAACGAATGAATGTGAAGGATGCTCTGTCAAGCCATGCAAAATTAATTAGGTCGAGGACTCGGGTGGCTGCAGGGTGACTGTTACACTGACATTTTTAAGCAGCCTGTCTGTAGCACAGCAGCCCTGCCGTGCCATCCCAAAGATCAGCTTTATGAGACGTGTTCATCAAATCACCGAACATAACCATATTTCCTTTTATAACTGTCATGGCTTCTTTCCTACGTGCTCACTCCCCTCTCTTTTTCTTCTGCATTGTATTTATTATTATTATTATTTTGCCTACAAGAAATGAAAGGTTTCTGAAATACTGCTGGGCTTTTTTTTCCTCTGTACAACAGCTCCCTCTAATGTTCTCTTTTTTCCTTCACTTCCTGATAGAGAGCAAAAAAACCATTTTATGTTTTATTTACAATTTGATGAAAGGTGTTTCTTTGGCCATTTTTCTGTGTCTTGAATAAACAGATACCAAAGTTCAGACTGACAAGAATTTTGCCAGAGACTTTATATCCATCCAATGAATAGGCTTCATCAACAGTACCAAACAATTACAATATGATTTAAAAGACTATAAACATTACCAAAGCTGGTTTCCCTTGTCCAAACTTCTTTGAGGCTTTTCACGGTTTTAAAGATCTATCTATGGTTTGATGGCAGAGACTGACTTACAAGTTATTTAGTTATTTATTTATTTGTCTTGTTCCATCTCTGAGTAGGTAAAGGAGATGTGAGCAGATGTGATAAATAAAAAAAAAACCCAACCAAACCAGTCCAAACCCCAGGCAAAACCATATCAGTTCCTGAGATCTTTAAAGGTGATTGCACTGCAGAGCAACAGAAACAAGACAGGCCATATAGGAATGGGAAACGGATTTAGGAAAAAAATTACAAGTGGAAGAGAGAAAAAAAGCAGTGGGTATGAAAAGGGAATGAATGATCAATTGGATCAATAGACTTCAAAATCAAGTAGATCACAGCCATTACCCAGGTCAGCTTCCCACACAGTGTATGTTCTAGATGTGAAGGAGATGGATTTCTTCTCCTCAGACACAGAACTCCCAAATACTGTGGTTGTAGCTGTCTTCAAACAAACCCTGGTCTATGAAAACCTGTATTTTTGCAGGCTCACTGTAATGACATCCAATCTCCTATTTCAGGGTGAGAAGGCTTTTCACTTCCTGGAATGTCACAAAATCCAGCTAACATTTGGCCATTCAATGTGAAGGCTATTTCAAGGACCACTGAACATGTGCAAATAGTTATAGCAGGCTAATGGTCAAAGTTTAAAACAACCACAGCACTTAGCCCTTCATTAGCATTCTTGTTAAAATAAACCTCAGTACAGATTTCTAAAGTTTGTTGGACCTAAAGGACCTCATTTTACATTAATTTGTTTCAATTAAGATTTAATCTCTATTGCATTTACATTTCAAGTGTGTTATCAGAAAAAAAAGGCTTAGGAAAAGTGTCTCAAATTTAAAGCAATCAAAAAAGCATGTGAAAAGCATATTATCTTCACTGGAAGTCAGGGTTTATGAATTATGGCCAAAAATTATTACTGGATATTTTTTGGCTACTTTAAGAAGCCTCAATTTGGGAACACTTTAACTATTATGAATACAGAAACCTAATGACTAGAGGATTTTTATTAAAACAACTAGGTTTCATTGTGGAAATTAAAACACTAGGTTTCATTGTGGAAAATAAAACTTGATATTAGATCAAGAGCTCTACAAGTTATTTTTTGCCAGTCAAACCAACTACCTTTTTTTACAAACTACCACCATCACATAAGATGACATTTTCATTATGTCAATGTTGTCAGATCTCGTGATGTCAGTATGACATTTTAACATGAAACTGAACAAAAATGCATGTGAGTGTTTAGACAGATACACAAGAGCCTTTGAAGTTAAATTTCTGACCATCATGCATCTGCAACATAACTGCCTCTCAGAGATGCAAAGGCTCAAAAAACCTATCATTTTCTGTATATATATATATATAATTTCATTTCATGAAAGGAAATGAAATCCCGAATTCAGAGAAGAAGTGTAACAAGCACTCGGGACAGGAGATATGATCAAAAAAAAGGCGAGTGGAAGAAAATCGGAAAATTTAGAAATGCAGCAAATACAAGGCAATGGATTGGGATGAAATGAGGGGCAGTGAAAAGGAGCAAAGGTTGCCCAAATTCTATGGATTGAATTTTTGAACTCAGAAAAGAAAGTGAAAAGGAAAGCCGGGAGAAGAAGCTGAGGAAAGGAAAGGCTAGAAAAAACTGGAGGAAAATTCTGCTCCAAAGTGCAAAGAAGCAAATGGCATGGCATGAGCTGAAGTGCAGGGAAATGGACCACAGCTTGCCCAAATGATCCTCCCTGAAATCACAAGATTCCATTTCCTTTCATGAAATTAAATAAAAATAAATATATATATATACACACGCACACACAAANATAATATATAAATATATATAAATATATAATATAAAATACAATAAAAATAAATAAAATACAATAATAAACAACAACAACAAAAGCCTTGAAATGCAGGGAAAATTGTGTGCTTAGAGAACACGAAGTTAAAGAAGACTTTTGATGGTGGGCACAACTAGGTTTTCAGCATTTGGTAGCACCCTGTTGGGACACAAGTCTTTGATAAGCAACTTGCTGTTCTTTGGTGCTTTGAAAGAGCAGAAGAAGGGAGGACGGCTGCATTCTAGGGCACATAAGCTCTAATGCAGGGAAGGGAAATGCACATTTTTATGAGGAAGCGTCTGACTGCAATCAGGCGCATACTGGAGTTTTCTAGGCTCCCTCAGAGCTAGAGCTTTGCCAGTTCTGCTGGCCAATGAGCAGGTGGTACTGAAACACCACTGTGCACTTCTGGTAGGACTAGAGGACAGCTGTCTGCACCCAGGACAAGCCTTAACAACAGATTGGATTGTCTCTTGGACCTCTCCAGGCTCCAAGTGAGGAGTGTACTGCAAAGTGAGAGCTTAAATTTAGGGGTCAGTTCAAAGCCATTAGAAAGATATGGATATCTATAGCCATATTAGTGAGGTGGTTTCAAACCTATGGGGAAAAAAGATAAATATTGTTAGTTATTTTAACAGTGAACAGAAAAAAATATCCTCTGTGCTACACAGGGTTTCCTGGGTGATATTTCTGTATCAGTCAGGTCTCTCTCAGCTTTCACCTGGGGACAAGCACACATCTCAATTCCTGTTTACATCTTTGGGTTTCTCACCTGCTTAGCTGCGCACTGTACGTGAGCTCACACATTTCAATTGCACGGGAAACCAGTTCTCTCAGAGCCTCACACTGCATCCGTCAGGTTGTGTGGTAAGAGGCTGATCCCTACACAACATGACCAGGGTGGAAGACCCAGGGGCAGGCGGAGCCCCAGTGCCACCTATGCGTACTCAGTGTGGCCAGATGTACCTACCTATACATTTATATGATGTATATATCTGTACATATGTGTGTGTATGTACGTATGTGAATCAGGTGTGTGTGTGTGTGTTCATCTTCCTCTTGGGAATACACGCATGGTCTTGATGTTGGCTGAACCTGGGGACACAGAGCTGCCACATCTCCTCTGCAGGCTTCAGCAGCTCCTCATCAATGTTTCATAGTTTGCATCCTCAAAGCTTTACCAGAGGAACCACATTCCTGTTTAGTGAGAGGAGCTTCTGTTTTATGGCATAAGCCTTTCAAGATCCACCAGCTCTCCTTTCCTGAACAGATTTTGTGTTCTTTTTCAGAGAGTCTCCTCAACCTTTTCAATATGCTCTTTAATACTAAGCTCATCTGGAAGAATGAAACAAAAAATGGCTAGCTTTACACTTCCTTTGTAGAGAGACACATCTTTTCTCGCATATTGTGATAGAAAAAAACCACTTTTCCATCAGGATGTGAAAAATGAGACACAGGCAGAATAAGATCCAACATTCCAAGATGCCTGAGCAAATTAACAGATAAGACTATTCCTTTATTCATTCAGTGCTTAATAAACTAGATAGTAATAACTATGTTAGGGTTCAACAAGGACCCGGTTTTTTTTAAGAACTACATTGTTTTCTTGACTTAAAGTGAACTTTGGCAAGATCTTTTATGAATCAGAATTTTCTAAAATGAGAAAAATGTTTGCTGAATTTACAACCAGCTGCGTCCACTGCAGATGCTAATGTTGGTACCTGATGGAAGTGAATCTCAGACCACTGAAGACAATCCAACACAACAGGATTGAGTGCAACTCCATATTTAAAACAGTGCTCTGGCTATACATATAATTGAGCAAAGTATTGCAAAGTATAGGGCAGGCTGTGGACAATTGCAAGATTCAAGACAGTCTGGCAATTGTAATGAGTGGTAATGCTTCAGAGAAATTTAAGCATAAATTGATTAACACCTTTCCCCTCAGACTCTCAGGAAAATAGTAATCATAAAGTACCTTTCACTAAAATCTGATTTCAAGATGATTTTGAACCTCACTAAACTGAGTTTTAGTAACCTGGGTTCAACTCCGGCAATGGTGCAGGTTTCTGTGCCACCATTAGTAAATGTTGGTGAGGGCATTTCCAGTGACTGACATCAGCAGATAGACTATGTCTGCATCAGTAAACAGGGCAGCATAGCAAGAGCTGATCTGGAGAGCAGAAGTTTCCATACCACCTGCAGTTTGGAGGCTTTACTACAGATCATTTCTAGTGTGCTTCTATAGTCTGAATATCTGAAGACTCCTGAACCCCATGTTTTGAGATGGTCTCAATTGAAACTCCAAGCCCTCTCCTTTCTGCAAAATCATGGCAAGCAGGAGTGATAAGGAAATTTATTCCAAAAAAATTTAGCTGATTCAAACTACAATGCTAATGCAAACCAGATTAAATGAGCTGATTAGAGATCTGAACAGGAAAGATTTTTTTAAAAAGAAAAAAAAAATTATTATGGCTCCTTCTCCCACTGGAATAACTGTAGGCTGACTGTCTTAATTTAGGAGCTTTAACCAGATGTCTAAAGTTGATGCTTTAAGTATCCTTCCTGAGCTCTCTGAAGGACCTTCATTTCAATCAGGATGAAAATACTCACTTTTTATTCCTGTCTCCTTATTTTGTCTCCTATTGATTTACTTGTTACCACCATAACCTGCAACTTCTGGATAATACTTGTCACACATATGAATGAGCCTAAAACATAAGCAAGGTTTTATCTCTCTTTACACTGTAGATAAATTAACACTCTGTTATATCTGACTATGGACACCTGCATTAGCTGTCAGCTGGAAGCTTTTTTGTCTTCAGAAAAGCACATCATGTTAGGTTTTCTTCAAATCGGATATCAGCAAAATCCCTCTAAACTTGCTTTTCTCTGAATCTAGTATTCTCCAAATCCCACTTCAGACAATATCCAGGATGAGCTTACACACTGACAGCTGGCTCCTACTGCTGCTAATGCTACTGCAGAAATAAAGGTGGTGTTATCGCCTGATAGGGTTTTCTGCAGTGCAGTTCCTTTACTTTGAAAAAAGTTTGAGGAGTTTGAGTTTGAGTTTTATTGTGTATGTTCCTGTGGAGGTCAAAAGAGCACAAAGCTCTCACTTCTGGTTCTCCAATACATTTCTTCAGGCAGCTGAGTAGGGTATGTCTGTATCGTGCACTTCCAAGTTCCCTCCTTGCATTGTATACATTATAAGGAAAGCACAGTTACTGGTGCACTTAAATAAGAAGCTTTCTGCTGATAAGCTACCTTGAGTATTTTCTGAAGGTGGAACTTTGGGTACTCCCCATGAGAAATGGACTACTGCAAGGGATGGAGCGAGAAAAAGCAGGACATGCTGAAAATCAGCGAAAGTGATACTGAGGCAGTCCTGCATGTTTCATGTAGGTGAATGTTTCTCCAGCTCACAGTAGGTAAGCATGCTGAGCAACTACTGGACTCTGAACAAACAGGCAGAAACTGTAGCTAAAAAAATTATCTGTAAAAGGAAGACATCAGTGTATGAACAAGTACCTGAAAACACTCCAGTGGAAACTAGATCAGAATATACAGCAGTAACAGTAACCTGTGTATAACCACGTAGTGGGTTGCCCCTGACAGGATGTCAGATGGCCACCCAGGCCACTCTATCACTCCCCTCCTCAGCTGGACAAGGGGACAGAAAATATAACAAAAGGCTTGTGGGTCAAGATAAGTACAGGGAGAGATCACTCACCAGTTACTGTCATGGGCAAAACAGGCTTGAATTGGGCAAATTAGTTGAAATTGTTATGCATCAAGTTAGAGTAGGGGAATGAAAAATAAACTCAAATCTTAAAACACCTTCCCCTTACTCCTCCATTCTCCACGGGCTCAACTTTTCTCCTGATTTTCTCTACATCCTTGTTTGCAGGATAATGGGAGGATAACAAATGGGGTCTGTGGTCAGTTTACCACATGTTGTCTTTGCAGGTCCTTCTTCCTCAGGGGGAGGACTCCTCACACTCTTCCCCAACCAGTGTGGCGTCCTTCCCATGGGAGTCAGTTTGCCAAGAACTTTTCCAAAGCAAGTACTTTCCATGGGCTCCAGTTCCTCATAAGCTGCCCAAACATGGGCTCCTTCCATGGGGTGCAGTCCTTCAGGGACAGGCTGCTCCAGCAGTGGGGTCACAGGTCCTGCCAGCCATCCTGCCCCAGCATGGACTCTTGTTTCATGTGACCACAGGTCCTGCCAGGATCCTGCTCCAGCATCGGCTTCCCATGGGGCTTCTTTTGGGTATCCACCTGCTCCAGCATGGGGGTCCTCCAGGGCTCCATATCAGCCTTCAGGGGCTTCAGGTGGACAGCCTCCCCCACCATGGTCTTCCCTGTCCCTGATGGGCTCTGCCTTGGCCAGCAGTGGGTCCATCTCAGAGACAGCTGGCTTTGACTCTGTTGGACATGGGGGAAGTTCTTGGCAGCCTCTCACAGAAGCCACCCCACTGTCCTCTCTGCTCCCAAAACCTGGCCACACAAACCCATTACAAGCCAGTCATTTTGGGGTGTATTATGGGTTGCTTCTGGATGCCTATTAACAGTGTTAGAATATTTAGAGATATATACAGGAAAAACATGATTTCCAGATGGTTTCAAAGTTATTTCATACGTGTCTGAAAATTAAAAATAACTGTAACTGTCTTAACCTAGAGATTAAGAAATAGGAAAGAAAGCAGACTAGTACAAGGGATAAATGTTTTGCTCCACATAGATAAATTCATCAGCAGCTGTAGCAAGACAAATATCAGACAGATGTCTCTAGGAGCTTCCTGAACTCTAACTTGCAGTTAAGATTGGTAGACCCAATAAAAATGAGGTACAGCCAATATGCAGCTTTTTACCCTGAGAGAGTAAGAAAAAACAGTAAGAAAAGACATAGTTGATTAATATAATTGTCTCATACCTCATTAGACAGCTAACCCTTGCTGTGCATTAAAGACTTTTTCCCAAGTCTGTTCTGGCACCACATCAGAGAATTACTTTCTAAATATAATGCAGTGTATAAACAAAGTTAGCTTCGATTTTTATTGCTTGCCCAAGGTCTGTGTTCAGTGTTTCTCGACACAATAAGAGGGAGCCATGGGACTTTACCTCTGCCTTGCTGTACACCACTTCCTCCTCTAAACATACAAGTTAGGAATACATCTAGAAAAAAGGAAAATCTGAGTTTAAAATTAAATGGGATTTTTAGATTCTGGATAAAAGAGGAAACATTCATTCTTGACACGACTTGGACTATGGATTTTGTCTGACTTTGGAATAAGTTATAAATAAACTTTGTACGGACCTGGCAAATGCACATTTTGGCTCCTGATATGGAAAAAGGCCAGCCATATGTTAACATGAAAGAAGGCACTAGAAGTAGGATAACTCAGAGCATTGCTGGCTAGTACCAGCAAAATCACTTCTATCAGCTCAACCTTTCTAAAAAACTGCAGAAGTTAGGTTTTTCTGTGAAAATTAATTTCACTGATGTCAATGATTTTTTTGCAATATGACAGTTAGTTTGCAATAGAGGAAGCTGAGTAATCAGTGGATCTTGTCTAAAATAAGAAACCATACATTTGAAATATATCTTGAACTAATGTTTTTTAGATTTGGAATAGTTAAGGATTTTCATAATCTGCACTGGTTTATAGCTTTTTCTTCAAATTTAGCTGAATACTGAACATCAAAAAATCAGTTTCATTTGTACAGATGCAAAAGTCTTCTGCTAAATTTGCATAACTAGGTTTTTTCTTTCTCCATACTTTTCTTGGAAGCTTTTTTTTCAGTGAAAGAAAATACCTATTAAAAGAAGTGACAAGAGCTCCAAATCAGTTCTCCAATATTCTGGCTAGGTGTCCTTTTGGCAGTGTAATAGAAGCTGATACATCAAGGGACTTCAACTTTGATAATCAGATAAATACATTTTTTGCTGCTTTAAATTCAAGGAGATTTTAGTGAAAATCTGATTTCTCCTTAGGAAAAATAAACGCGTTTGACTCATATGCTTCTGTACCTCTGAACTTCCTGAAAAAGTTTTGGGAGTGGTCATGTAGATTCATTATTTTTAATTTTTTTTGTCATCTATTTGCAGCTCCCTAAAATAGCCAATGTTAATTCCCTATGGCTCAGCACTCTGGGCCAAACTGCAGCCTTTCAGTCTCGTGCATGAGTTTGCTTCAACTTCTTTTCATTTGGTTACCGTAGGCAGTCTAACCTACCACGAAAGAATATGCAGAATACCACTCAGGAAAATTTTAAAAGTTCTTCAGGAAATTAAAATTTCCTTCAGACTGGTCAATTGCATTATTAACGATGAAAGTAACTTAGGAACTGATTTACAGAAATCAGGCCACATTATGGTGGTTTTTCAATAAGTATCAGTTTCTTAACAGGTTTATTGGAGGGAAGAAAAATAATCTAACTATATATTTGAAGAACTTGTTATTATTTCAGGTTATATATGTACCAGTAAATAATAAAGGCATGCCTTTATTGGGGCAGTGGGCACAAACTGAAGTAAAAGAAATGCTTTTTAAATAGTAGAAAGACCCTATTACTGCAAGAGTGATCAAGCACAGGTTGATCTGGGAGATTGTGGATTCTCCAATTTTGTGACTCGAGTCAAATCCCATCCGGACATAGCCCTGAGCAACCTGCTCCTGCTCTGAGCAGGGAGTGAGAGTAGGGACCTCCAGAAGTGCCCTCCAACCCCAGCCATGCCTTCAAATTCAGCAACAGTAAAGCCAGGATCCAGTAGAAACAATTAAAAATGAAAGCAGTTATTCTTTAATGTGCAAAATACTTCATAAAAAATAACAGAAACAGCGATTGCATACTTCAAGAGTGAGAATTATCCCTGTTTAAAAAGTGACATATTTTAAATGAAATTTAATAATATACTTCAAAAATAATAAGTATACAGATAACAGCAGAAAATCAGTAGATAAAATAATTGAATATTAATAAAAAATTATATACTGTTGTGCTTTCACAATTTTTTAGGATTAGCTATAAATCCTCTTTAAACACTTGAAGCTAAAAGAAAAAGAAAAAGAAAAAGAAAAAGAAAAAGAAAAAGAAAAAGAAAAAGAAAAAGAAAAAGAAAAAGAAAAAGAAAAAGAAAAAGAAAAATATTTTTAGCCCTTCATGTAAAATTTAATTGGCCCAAAGACATTCAAGACTAAATATCATTGCACCAGGACTGCTGTCAGCTTTGGTTTTTATTTTGAATCACAGCCTTGTGGCTTAAACATTCTAGTGGCCTAAATATCCATTTATTCCTTGAGGTGCATAGTGGAAGGACAAGAGGCAAGAGTAGATTTGGCTGCTGTTGGAAAATAGTATCTGACTCAATATAACAATAAATTAGGTGGATCAACTAAATCGTTCAGGGGGTTTTGGATGCTTTAGCACTACAGGTGAGAGTGAAAAACCTTCTGCTTAAGAAAAAAATTGAAGCTATCAACTTACAAATTAAACTTTAAAGTACTTGAACTTATATATTCTTTCCAACTATCAAATGGCTTTGTCTTTTGGAGGTGGCTGGTCAACTTCTCTCTCAATGATGTTTTCACAGTTTCATTAATCAAGCAGGTCAGCAGAACGGTCCTGAGGTATGATTGTTCTCATGCCCCTCAGATGGTACCTACAGGTCACTTTTCAAACATTCAATTTAATTTCATCTTCTTCAGGACTTCAATTTTCTTTATTCAAAAGTGAGATGACAAAATGAAATTAAAAGTTTCCTTTCTTTTTGGGTTTTTTCCCTTATCCCCTCACCTCAAACCAAGGGACTTCTGCAGTTTCTTTCATGTCTTCAAAAGTCTTCAGCAATTATGCTTTACACCAGACTTTCGAGACTTAGGTAAACATCTAGAAGACAGCTAATGTTTGGCATCCCTGGGAGACAGCTGATCAGGCACATAAAGGTCAGCTTTCCTCTATGTGTGCCAAGCTTTATCAGATCAGATGAGACCAACGAAGCTTTGAAATTTGACTCTGTTACTCATATAGGTTTGTGCTATGCCATTTAGGCATTCCTTACAGTTCTAGCTGTCACCATCTGTCACTGCAAAAAGAGATAATATTTGACAAAACTCCTTACCATTGCCATCTTGATAGTGCAGAAAATGGGAAGTGACTGTTGTAGCCTTTTGCATTATATATTAATTAAAACACTCCTATTTCATTATTTTATTTTAAATTTTAAATTAGTCTCTGTATATACTTAGTTGTAGAAAGCATAAAATTCATCTCTCTTTTGGAGTAATCTAATAGGACAAATGAATGAACTGGACCATTTCCACATCCAAAGTTTTGCCATATGTTTCACTTACAGTGAGATCTAAAGGCAGGATTCAGTTCATTAAGGTTCTTATTCTCTTGCTTCTTAGGAGGTATTTCCTTTTCTTTTTCTCCTGGATCAGTGAAAACATTTACGCATTTTGAATCCCTTGGCAGCTTACTTGGCTAGAGGGGTTCTTTTATGACCCACTTTCCATTGATTTCCAAGTGCTATAGTAATTGGTTAATAATTTTTTTTTCATTATTCTCATCAATTTTTAACCAACAAAAAGTAAAAATAAGAAATATTTTGAATTTATTTTCTTCTTTCTGAGACCCTGAAATTCTTACTGAAATAAATGTTGCTTCTTTGTCTTATACCCTTAAATAGGCCCTAGGTAGATACTTCAGAGTCTAAATACTCAAATTTTAAAACGTGTATGCATTATAAAGGAAAGAAATTTAACATGTTTTCTTTTACTTTTCCTAGTCTGTACTGAATAATCAATTTTTTGTCCTATATAAGATCTTTCACAAATACAAATGTGTTTGTCATGAGAAAAATGTCTTAGAGCTCTTTAGAAAGTGACACATTTAAGTAAAATGTACTAAAAAATTGCCCTGATAATGCTATTGTAGCCTCTATTCTTGAAGAAAGTATAAAAATGACAGTCATGCACATTTTTGTCTGAACACCATTAAAACCACAAAACCTAGTCACCTAAATTCCTGTTTCTCAATACTGCTGATTGCAATTTTCTCTCCTATAGAGGAAGGACAACCATAAAAGACAGAGAGAACTGATACCATCTGACAGGCCTCTTCACAGCCCCTGTTTTTTGCTGGCTTGGAAACAGAAGGTAGCCTTTGTAAAAATAAAGCTCAGTGAAGCCCCTTATGGCTTGCAGCTCTTATCAGCATGATCTGAGTTTCTGTGGGTGAGCTGGGGCTCCCTGTGCTCGCTGTCGGGTGCCAGCTGCGCTCTGCATGAGAGCTGAGCCCACAGGAGCACACACCTGTGTGCAGCTGACACACTCAGCTTTAAATCACATGCATTATGTGCCTCCTGCAGGGAACAATATTTCCTGAAAATAATCTGATCAGACAGAGCAAGCAACTCCTGTATGAATCAAATCTCCTTATATTATCACACACTCGAGAAAGATCGAAGAGACCGAGCTGCAGCTTTCAGCTTGTGGAGCTGAGCTCATTTGATCACAGGATATAGTCAAGAAAAGGAGCAGCTTTGCCCAGCTTAATTCTGGCCTTGAGATATTATCAGCCACTGCTCGGTGTTTGTAACGATAAACTTGTAGAAAGTGAGGAAAAAAGGAATTTGAAAGATTCTGAGGGCTATTTCAGGATGAAGCAGATGGTCTTTTTGAAAGGAATTTCTTAGTATTTGATGACCTCTGGTGGACAGGGTTACATCTGCAGGGCTTCCAAATGAAAATCTGTATTCTGCAACTGTTTTCAGGAAAGACTGAGATGCAATGTTATCAAATTACAATTATTTGCCTAATCACTTCACAAACTAATCCCCAACCCCAAAATTCATATATCACCTTCTAACTGTGAACCTGCTTAAATTGAAAAACGAGCACAAATTACTCTTTATAAAAAGTTTGCAAGAAAGCAAGAAAAATTCCTAAGGCAAAATTATTAGCATGTGTAATCAAAAAACCGGTTCAAGCACATTAAAAGAATGAAAATATTTTGATGGCCCATGGTTTTTCAAAACTGTAATGCTGCAAACACCATGTTCAAATTTTCATAATGGTTTACCAGGGTAAACTGTGCTATTTTCTAAGGAAATTCACCTTAAAAATCATAGCCATCAAGTACACTGTCATAGTACCATGTGCATTTTCCTCTCATTTTAGCCCTAGCTGGAGTGTAAACACTCATGTCCATATAACAGGGGAATGAATTATACAGTCTCCTGCAAATTCTTTGATGAGAAACTTCAGATTTTTCCTTACATACTCTGTCTGTGAAGACTTCTCTTCCCTACTCTCTTTGATTCCTTTTCCTTTCTGCTCTCCTATTCCTCAAGAGTTTCTGTCTCTTTCCAGATGTAAAAAGTATTTTTCCTCCATCTGTGCCCCGCTGCAGATACACCCTGAGGAGCTTGTGTTGAGTATCAGAAAATTATCTTCTCTTACTTCATTATTTTACCATAATAATTATTTTATTGTTTGATCATTCAGGGTGAAAAGAATTATTAAGTTCCCATGGTATATATAAGAAGGTCACTTTTCTGACAGGGAGTTTCATTTAATTCTTTATTATAACAGCCTGTGGTAGTTGGCAAAGAGTGATGATAATTGTTGGCTTTAAATTTAACTAGGAGCTGTAACTCTGAGAAAAGAGAGTACCATTCGCTCTTGACAGTAAAATCATCAGTAGCAGTAAAATAATCAGGATACCTAATTCCCCCAAATTATCACTGTACTCCCTTAAGAAAGAAAAATGGGATGGAGCAGAGGAGCAGATCAGAAATGGCTGCACATTTCTTACAGAAGCAATCTCATCATTGTGGAGGCAATGGTCAGTGTACAGCAAGCAATAAATTGTAAAGACTTCATAGCTAGTGAAGTCTGACCCTTACTGGCTTCCTCATCATGCAATTCATTAAATCAGCACACTCCTGAGCACTTCCATCTCATTCAGCCATGGTTAGCTCCCTCTCAGATGTCTCAAGTCATTTTGCTTTTTCTGCTAAAAATAATAATAATTTTATTAATCTCTGATCCACTGCTTCACTGCAGCATTTTCTGTCATGCTATGAAGGAGCATTCAGAACATAAGCTCCCCTGATAGGCAAGAATCAAAGCTACCTCAAGAAGAATGAGAAAGATGTTTTTATCCAGACTTCCAGTGAGCCATGCAGGGATGCTCATTGTCTCATTGTCTTAAATTCCTTTATTAAGGCCTCAGCACACTGCACAAATGGAGTACAAACTTTAATGGTGAACTTTGCAACACATGGAGTCACAGAACTGCTCTTGCTGCTTCTGGAAGTTGGAAAGAAGAGATGTAACAGCCTCCATCTGCCCTCTGGGTACGTAAGCAGGTGCTTTATGTGAAACAAATGCTTGTGTCTCTCCCATGCACTCAGTGCTTTGTACTGCCCTCACCTTGGCTTCAGCTAAGCTGTTTCAAAGTTGAGAGGTTTTTCACTTTGGATGTAACACTAATGTAAGCAGTTCCCTTGCCAACACGGAAATCTCCTGTGACACTGAACCCTGTAACAGTCTCTACCTTTTTTTTCCCCACCAATAATAACTCACTCTGTCCTGACATTGAGGAAGATGTCTTCATAAGCACTCAATTTATCCAAACATTTCTTTAGAGAATATTTCATGTTAAAGAGTCCCTAAAAGTAGCATCACACAGTAAAATTAATTTACCCTAGTGACAGTCTCAGGTGGAGATGAAGCAGAGTGTCATAATATTCAAATTTACTTCATTAGCACTAGTGTGAACATATTACGGTCTAACTAATATTCCGTCCCTCCATTTATTATCTCCATAGTTACAGAAATAAACTTGCTGCATAGAGCTGATTTTTTCCTTGTATTTTACATCTGAGATTTTCACAAACCTGAAGCAAAAATGTCAGTGGTCATTACAAAGTTTCTTTTTTTTTAATTAATATGTACTACATTCATCACTGCCTAGGACTTACCTACCCTTCTGTGTAAGGAGCTCATTCTACCATCTGGTGTAGATAGCTCATTCAGTGGTCAGTTTTTGAATCATAATAGTTATTATTTGTTTATTTCATCATTATTCTGTATTTCATACCATATTCTCTGGCATTTCTCTTCCTCCCCTTTACCACAATGAATAATGGCTTCGCACCTGCTGAGTCAGGCTTCCTAGTTAATCTGCTTGTGCTGTATTGTGGGAGCAGAAAGATAGCATGAATCACTACCAAGATCTGCTCCATTCGATATGGTAAAAGCCAGCTTGAAAAACATGTGCCCTGGGCAGCCACAGAGAAAACCACTGGGATGGATACCAGGTATCTTTATTCGCTGTCTGACAGGAGACAACAAGATGGGCATAACTCATCTTGCTGGGCTGGTTTGTTAACAAAGACAAGGTCAATATCTGCTCAAGACTTAGAAAGGGAAACTAAGTGTTTGCAATAATGCATTTAATGTATGGTCTCTTACCAGCTGTGAGATTAGGATAGCAGAGCAAAACACAATCCAGTCTGTGTAACCTAAACAAAAACTGTCGGGAAATAATTTGTCTATCACTGATGAAGTGAAACAGCCACTGAAACAAACATATCCTCTTTAAAAAGTAGGAAATAAGAATTAAAGAGAGAGACCATTTCTTTCAACACAGTAATTACTCCTAATAAATTCATGCATACACTGTATGATTAGACAAACAAGCTTGAAACAACCTACCTATTTGTCTATGAACATTTCAGAATTACTTTGGTGGTCATATTGAACACAATGGACTTCAAGCTGTGATAATTACCTGTGCCATGATTGAGCACTAGCATCTTATAAATTTTAATGAAATGATGTTGGAGGCATTGAGGTCCAATAGGTAAACCACTGGACCAAGACTCGGAATTCAGTTCCCAGATCTACCCCTCATCCCTCCTTTACTGGTCTTAAACAATTTCCATCACTTTTCTGTCTCTTACTTTCTCTGTTCCTAAAAGAGGCATAATATCTACCTTTTCTGAAATGCACCTGTATCTTTTCTATAGAAGAGGGCTAGAAAAAGCTAAGTTTTATTTGTTATTAAAGTATAACTTGATAGAGATTACTGTATGATGTTCCAGCTATATCAGAGCAGGCAGGCTTTATGAAAGATGTGCATGCAGTAGCCCCAGTGAAAGGCTGCACTGGAGTCTGTTCATGAATCATTTCATTTTCTTTGACAAAGAATAAAGACATCCTGCCACACAATGTGGCTCTATCCAGGCAGAGGGTCCAGAAGTTTTATTTGCCACATGCACATTTTATAAAACTTAAACTAAGAAGAAAATATGAATAATTAGAACTTTTAATGGGAATAAGAGGGCTGAATGGTTTTTAGAAAATTGCCAAATAAACAGAAAAACCCACAGACATACCTCCAATACACACATACAAAACAGTAAAAACAAGCAAATAAAAAAATTTCTTTTACAAGAAGTATATTTCTGATACTATCTACTCCATAATACCTGTAGTATGATGGTGGTCAATGTAGATACATCCAAGGCCATGGTTTTGAAAGCGACAAAAAATTCATAAGCAACACGTCAGTTCTAAAGCACTGCAACTTTATGGAGATGCTGAACTGGAAATGAGTAAAAGCAGCTTAAGAGCAGTAATAATGCAAACCCAAAATGGGACAGCACTTCTGAGGACAACTGTGAGAAATGGATTGTGTTTCTGCATTCAAAAGGCATTACCAGGGAATGCTTTTGGAGCAGCACAGTGCCACCAGGTCACCTTTAGCTGTGATGTCTGATCACATACAGCTCGTAAGAGCCATTGCTGAATGCAGCCAGCAAAACTAAATCCATAGGTCTTTGGAACTACTGACACAGACTGACAAGGTGCAAAACCCCCTTAGCACTGCCAGTGGAAGACTTCACAAAATCTAATATAGTATTGGTGCAGGTTTCTGAAGACATTCAAATAATAAATGCTCCCCAGATAATTTAATCACAGGAAGCACATGGCACAAGAGGCTATTCCTTACTACAGCAGTCTGTGAAAGACAAGATTTTGCTTAAAGGCAGAAGTTTCTCTAATGGATTTAAGGTGTGACATCATGAACAAATTTTATTCTTCTGAATTTCAGATGTGAGCATGGAAGAAATATCACTTCAAGGGTGCAATTTTTCTGAGCTGTTTTAAATGCATGCTGAGATGAATTGAGACAAAGAGCACCCTGAAAGTGCATTTTTCTTAAACACACATTAAAGGAGTTTTGGGTGAGTTTCTCAGACACACAGGTCTACATGCAAGACATCTGCATCTGACTAGGTAAGTTCCACCCCATAACATATCGTTTTGAGAAAAAAGGCTTTTCTAAACCAAGCCAAGAGAGCCAAGCCAAGTTCAATTTAAAAAAATTTTAGAAGAAAACCAAATATATAGATATAGATATATAGATATATGTAAACAGAATGGAAATCTAACAGATTCATTGTTCTGCTTCCTGAAACTCTGATGTAACAGCTAAACACTGGAAAACGTTTAAGGAGAGGAACTGTATGATGACAGTAAATTAGCACTTTTCAAGACACTGCTTGTGCATTAGGCAGGTTTTCTGAGGGATGGTTAGAAGACAGATGGAAACAAAAGAAAAATTTTGAAAAATATAGTACTGTAATGCACTCTGCTTGGGTAACAGGATATCTGCCAGTGCTGCAATAGAACCAAAATGATTAAGCAACATGATAATGTTGCTATATTGTAAATAAGGCATCTTTCTTTTAGTGAGAACCTTCCTTTGCTTCTCTTCCGGGAGCACAGCGTTGCTTTTATAAACAGACAAAAGATGATTGATAAAATGAGACTCTGCATACCTGGTGATGTTTGGCCACTGTGTTGTATCTTCCCAGGGCCAGCAGTAGCACAGTACAAAGCTAGATGAAGGGTCAGTGTCTGCCACCCTGGCAAATCAGACCAGCAGAGCAGCAAAAGGCAAAACAAGCATTTAAAATAACCCAGAGTAAGCAGCTTCCTCTAACTGAGAGGGAAAAAAAGAAAGTATCCGAGCCTTACACAGATGAGCAAGTGTGGGTCTAACCAGCAAGTAGGTCTAGAAATACAAAAGAGCAGAAACAAAGCTTTTTTGGGATCTCTTTTATGAGGTAGCTGATGAGTTACAAGGAATAATGGAACTAAATCCAAGCCTTCATAGATAAAAGCAGATTTCTTGTGTCCATGGACAAGCAAAGCTAAAGTTTTAGGACACGTGTAGGATTGTATGAAATCAGAATTGATATTTATGAACTACAGCAAGGATTGATTCAGGAAGATCATGCTCAACATGGGTGTAAGCAGTAAAAGGGTAAACAAAGTCTATGTTCAGACTCTGAACAACACAAGAAGGAGAGGGCATATTGGTTAGATAAAACAGCAGCGATAAAGGACTGTGCAGCAGGCTAACACCCCCTACATGCCCAGCAAACTCAGCCCTCCCAAAAGTAACTAAATTTTTGAAATAAGCATTACTAAAACTATGGTTGTCAACATGAAATGGAGCAATCTTCATTATGTTCAGAGAGACAATTCTGTGAATTCTGGGCAGTATAAAGAAATAATCTAAAAGAGAAATCAACTATCCAATTCTATATGCATAAGGATAGTCCATGACGCCAGCAAGTTTCCTAAAGAAGAAATGGTTTGGGTTTTTTTCAGCATAGACTTGCCTTTTGCTTTCACCAAGAATGCAGTTCTTCGAGGCACAGTGTAACAATGAGTCCTGCAGATCAAACAGCCATGGATATTTTCAATGTGTAAACAAGAACCTGCAAAAGGGAGGAACTTGAACTCAGGTCTCCTGGATGACCTGTTAAACAGTGCTTTTTGTTTAAAGAGACCTTGACATCATCATCATCAGTTCACCTTGTCCAGGACAAAGGAATGAAAACACGGCACTGCTGAAAGTGTTTAAAACAACCAAAGAATTACTAATTATATTTTATTTCTGGCAGGAGTGAATTTCTTCCAGGGCAAAGTGGGATTTTATCCCATAGCCAGTAATTGCAGCCTGTGTTCACTGTCTCACACTGAACAAGCTACACTGCACAAGTCTCCTGTAGGAGTGTGCACCTCCCTGCTAACATTTCTGCAACCTCCCATAGGCAACTCATGACACTGCTCAAGATAATAGTATCTTCTCCCTTCAAGTTACAGTTCTTGGAAAAACATTTTGCTCTAACTGTCTTCTTGTTTTGGAGTCTAGCCAAGAAACAGCAAAAGTGATATAGGGGAAGGGGACGATGCCTGTGCCACTCTAACAGGCTTGGCATAGGCTCAGAGTGTCAATAACTTCAGATAGGAATTTTTCTCTACAAATAGTAGGGTTTCCTACCCCCACTAACCTGATCCAATAAACAACGATGGATTGCAAAAGGCACATGAACGCTCCTTTCCTCACAACTGACCACAACTCATGATTGCACAAGATGGACAGACAGCACAGACAGATGTTCAAGCTCTAAATCTCTTAACACCAGGCCGTAGAGCTCAATGATGCCTATGATCTTTTATCTCAGTGTTAACAGAACTGGCCATCCACCAGCAGGGTACTACATGAGCTCCACATACTTGTTACTCACTTTAACTAGTTTCTGTTTCCTGCTCATAGCTCATTCCTTTAAATCTGCATAAATGAAAGCGCTTGTTGTCTGAGTGATGACATTATAAGAAGCTACTTCTTTTCCCTCCATAAGATGCTTACCTTGAGAAGCTGGTATGGGCTGGGAAGAGTCCTGACAATGATACAGGAATCACAAGTTTCTTGACTAGCAGGGAAAATTCCCTGACACAGGAAAATTTACGAGATTCAAACTCTTTGGTCCTTTGAATCTTTTGCATGGAACATCTGAAGGTTTCCTTTAAAGCTTTCTTGTGCCCTCTCCTACGTTCTGTAGATGAACAATCCTGATGCTTTCAGACATAAAAACTTATGTCCCTTCACGTAAGAGTGACTAAATTATTGTCACTTGCTAGCTTTTATGTGACTATCCAGAGAGAAAAATTCCATGTCCCTGATACTTCTTTCAGCAGAAGGCCTTGTATGTCAGTAATATTAAGCTTTCATACCAGATAATAAACTATGGTGGCAAAAACAGATACAAAAGGCTCAAGTGGCAAAACCTTTGAAATGGCAGTAGTGTTGGGGGCAGGACGGGACATACCACAAGTGCTTTAGGTGGATCCATTTGGCCTTACCATGGCAACTGCTAAAAGGCTGTGGAGGGTACTTAGATACTTTATATTATGGCATGGGATCCCCAGAGCACTCAGCATAAACAAATCTGTTTAAATTAACATCTCTGTTTGCTTCCAGCTTCTGAGCTGACCTACCCTGTGGATTATGCTACTAGCCCAATAAAGTTGCTCTTCCCAGAATATATTTACCTTTCAGGTACATCAGTCCAATTGACAACAGCGCTGTGATATCTAAGCTGGAGAGTTACTTCAATAATGGCGAGAGATTTCTGAGTTCCTGCCTGAAACACCCAGAGCATTTCTCTCTGTGGTGACCCAGACATAGAGGAACTCTGGTGAGACACAGCTGTCCCAGCAGCAGGGGCAGTTTGCAGAGCTGTGCAGCTCTGTGCTGTGTCAGGATATTCTCTTCTGTTCTCATCTGCTGAAAAATAAAACACTCTAGTAGAAAGAAATGGCAAAATTTTTATTGCCAAGTCACTGGACACAGTGAGTCTGAAATGATGCATAATTCTGAAACTTTGAAGCTCATATTTATTAAAAAGAGAGAGACAAACAAAATTTATGCCTCATGATAAATGATCTGCAGCTTAGTGGAGATAAATCACCAGCAAACTATTCTATGAAACACTGTGACATTTTTGGGCTTTTTTATTAAATACATAATCAAGATGAAAAAGGTGTCTCTGGTTGAAGTTCTCTCTTTCTCATCTTTGGAACGTCCTTCCAAAGGTAAATGAAGCATTCCAGATACAGCTCCCTCAGGTGTTGCATCATAATTTGTGGGCTACATGCAGAAAGCTTTTTAATGGGTTTAGAATAAAATAGCTATCAGAATTGGAAATTAATTTTCCTTTCTAATCAATGTATTTTTTTCAGAAACTGCATTTAGATAGAATATTCCAATTCAATATTCCAGTCCAACTCTAACAGCCATGTTACCAGCAGTCGAAAAGGTCTCTTTAGAAATCAGACTAGTACAATTATCTGAAATTACTTGCTAGAAGAAACTGAAAGAACAAATATACCCCAAGAAAGATGTTAGCATGCAAATGCTAAAAGCATTATTTAGATAATCGTGATAAATTTTTTTGTTCTCCTCAAACTTAAGATCTGCAAACAAATATTTACAGTTTCTTAATAATTTATTAGGATCTTTGGTTGATTGGTTGGTTGGTTGAGGGTTTTTGTTGTTTTGTTTTGGGGGTTTTTTTGGTTGATTGGTTGTTGTGTTTGGTTTTGGGATTTTTCTGGATAGGCAGTAATAATCGCAAGTGAGAATTCTTTTGTAATTTTTTATGATATTTTGTGAATCTTATTCAGTACCTGTGTTTCTACTTAGCTTGTTTTTCTTGATGCATTTTTTTCGTGCCTTCACACAATAGTATGCAACATTCTAATATGATGGCCCCCCATGTCTGGCCCCTGGAGAATTTTTGCAACACTCAGACCTTCCTCCTCTAATGCTTGTCTAACTCCTCCTGTTTATGGCAGATTCACTGTTCTGCACATGTGGTGTGGGATTTTTTTTTTTCTTTTTCCATAGTGCTAATAAATTATATTCATGCCTAGTCTAAACATATTTTCTTGAAGTGAAATTTTAATAAGCTATATTTATCATTTTCTTGTGAGTCTTCAGTTTTACAGTACCTAATTTCCTCTTCTCAAGGTTTTTTGGGATTAAGAACATGGTTTTTAACTGATTTTCACATACTAAAGATTCAGAGGTCTTACCAACATTACTAAAAGCTGTCAGCATCTCTGTCAGTCCCTGAAAAAAGGTTTTTTGGCAACATCTCAGTTCATCACTTATAAGTTCTGGTACTTTGTCACAAATAAAGCCTGCTTAAAAGCCATTTTAGGCTATTGATCCATCACTTTTCAAAGGGCAATTTTCCACTTCTTTTAATTTACTACTTTCCTCTTCAGTCACACCGTCTATCTTCATTCGTCATTCCAGCCACAGGTCTGGCCTCTGGGCACCACAGGAGAAGCATCTCTGCCAAGACTGAGAACTCATTATTAAATCTTTAATCTTGATTCCCTCCGCCCCTTCCCTCTCCTGGCTGTCATGGTTGACACTTACTCTTCCTGCAAGACAAACTTCTCTACCATGTTAGTAAAAAAAACCATTCTGAGGTGACACTGATCTTTGAGCCCTTCTTGGGGTTCTTACAGTGGTGATGGCAGGGAGCGTCTTTCTCTGATGCTAAGGAAAAGAACCTGTGCTTGCAATAGAGCTGGGTTTCTGATATCCTAAGGTACACCACACTTCACCGTTTTAACCACTGCAACTCACAGAACACTCCTTAACGATCACTAATTGCTAAAAAACTGGCACTTGCAAGTCTTAATGTGTCTTTTCAAGTCACATTTTTAATTAAATGATTTCCTTAGAATTCTTAAGAGCTTTACCTCTGCTTCAGCTGGGTCCATACTCGTTTTTATAAACCTCCATGCAAATGCAAAGTGTTTGGTATTATACAGAAAAATAACCTCTCAAACTCATTTCTATCCTGTTTGATTTTCTTATAATGCGGGAATATATTTTCATATAATTTCCAAAACATGCTTAGAAAAAGATAACGGTACTCTCTAATTCAGTCTTACACTGCTTATTTCTTTGATGTTCATTGTTTCTTTCTCTGAGTCCTCCTACAGAAGAGCAGAAAAACTTTTGCTTGTGCAGCGGGGATGTAATCAGAAGAAGCCCATGAAGCCGTACTAGGCACACACCACTCCAGGGCTATTTTAAGTGAGGGAAAAGGACACGGAATTCCCTATTTCTGTAACAGACAGAGAAGAGGAATGAAGAGAAGAA
>VZRL01000798.1:248431-300454 GCA_013397895.1 Origma solitaria
AGGAGAAAGAGAGAGAGAAAGGGAGAGAGAAAGGGAGAGAGAAAGAGAAAGAGAGAAAGAGAGAGAGAAAGAGAAAGAGAGAAAGAGAGAGAGAGAGAGAGAAAGAAAGAAAGAAAAAGAGAGACAGAAAGACAGAGAGAGAGAGAGAGAGAGAAAGAGAAAGCGCCCACCTTTCTGTAGGAAATCCCCGCGCCAGGTTTCCCTCGCTCGGTACCCAGACCCGCTCCCGGCCCCAGCAGAGGGTGCTGCAGCTCCGACCGTCGCAGCGCGGATGGGAACTCAGCCGGACCGCGCCGACTGCTCCGGGCACAGCGATGTCATGTTGGGATGGAGGGAACGCCTTTCAGAAAAGAGACTGGAAAACTTAGATATAAGGCAAAACTCAACCAGATTACAGAAAATAGAGATGCCTGGGTTCCTTTATGATCCGCATTTCTGCAGATGTGATCCCAGCAATTCAGTGCGAGCACTAGAATAAAGTTTGTGAATACATGGCGGGCTTAAATCTTAAAATAAACGAATGCTTTCTAGACAAGCATGAATTTTACCAAAAATTAAATACTTTACTGCAAACATTTAACTCTAATGTAATAACACAAACTAGGGGGGAGAGGGGAGGGTTGCACGTGCTTTTATCAGGAAGATTTCTAATTGCAAGTCAGCATTCTCTTTCCTCATAAGACATAGAGAAGCTGAGATACAAAGATGAAAACCATCTACCAATTACTCATCAAGCTTCTGTTACAGGTAGAAAGACATCAAATCCTCCTAAATTCAACACCAAGAAGGTAGATAAAATGCTTCTGCTCATAACTCAGAGACTTTTAAGTTCGATAAGTTTGGGTCAAAAATATTGCTAGTCAGAAAAGATTTTTCAGCTCTTTATTCTCTCACTTCTTAACAAGAGCACAAAAATTATTCACCGCACTGTGTCAGACCAAAAGTCCATCTAGCCCAGAATAATTTTTCCACCAATGAACAGAAGCAGATGCCACAACATTTAAGATATTAAACCACAGAAAATACAGTCTGTCAATTTGCCACTTTTTATACTATTTTTCAGCAGAAAGCTGTTCAAGGAATTCCTAAGTTTGTAAGTGGACTACTTTATTAAATAGTCACTGATGATCTATTCTTAGCAAAATTTTCTAACTCTTTTTAAGCTCTTTCTGGACTCCACAACATCCTGTGGCACTAAGTTGCATCAGTTGATTATCTCTCAAAAGAAAAACTACTTCCTTTGTTTGCATTAAATCTGCTGCCCGATATGTTAATGCTGTACTCTAATTACCAGAACAGCAAATACCTCTCCTACAATCAATTGGGAGAAAGATGTCTCAACTATTTTGCTCACTTACACAACTTCTGACTCACAAATAGTTTTGTCACATTTGTTGACTCTGGATATCATACACCAGATTCAAACCTATTTTTATTTTACTCATACTTTCATCTATATCATGTTGACCTGTATCATTGGATTTTAAGTAAACTCCTAGATGTAAAAATGAAAAGATGATTAGTCTATTTATGTGTTGGCAGAAGTTGTTTTTCCTCTTTGTTTTGTCTTGTCGTGAAACATCCAGCATTAACTACTGAGATAAAGAGCATAACAGTGCAGATGGCTTTTGTTTTGTTCCTCCAAGACCTTTCCTATATTCCTGTATTATTATTTTTTACTTGAAATTCCGTATGTTAAAATCTTGACTTCTCATGGACAAAATATTGAATTGACAGCAAGAAGGATGCTACAGCCTTAATTAGTCACTCTCTGAAGGCTCTTTGACTTACATTCCGGTATCAAAACAGAAGCAGTAACTATGTCTAAAAAGGCAGCAATATGAAAAGATTGGTGGCTTTCAGATACTCTTCATTAATATTTTAGTATTTCTCTACCATTACACAATTTTTGCATTATGCCATGTAGTTTAGAGAACTTTCCCAGTCTTAGTCATTTATGGTTTTATATCTTTCAGTGCCCATCACCACCACCACACCACCCACCACCCAAAACTCCTCCCTCACTTTTCCTATTTGCCAATAAAACACTATTGTACTTTGTTACCAAAATAAAGACATCACCTAGACTTTAGAATTGCCTCAGACTCTTGGCTGAATAAACAATAAAACCATACACTCACATCAGCTGATATCTCTCTGCAACAGTTGTGCAGCACAAGTGAATCAAGGACTGATATTGCAGATTATCTTGATAATTAATTCCCTGGAGAAACTCATTTTCATCTGGGAACAGTAGCAATGGTTCTCCAAAAGGAAGAAAATGGTCCATTTTTCCTTTACAAATGCTATGTTGATGCAGGACAAACTTGCAATTAGACTACAAAAGAAATAAACATGATTTTAAGGAACGAGTATATATGTGTTGTATTGATTTCAAGACCATAAAGGCAAGTCAAAATTCCCACACTCTCCAAAATTATTAAGAAAAAAACTGTATTGTTTTGTTTAGCTGTAACAGGGTTTGATGGGACAGAAACACTGACAGATTTACTATGACAAGACTAGAGTTCCTGATTATGCAGGATGGATTATGGGAAGAACTATGCAAATGTAAAGTCCTTGTTGTGAAATTCCAGGCAGTTCAGTTGGTGGCAGTTCTCCTTACAAAACAAAAGGTTATGTTCAGGGTTGTGTAACTTGGGTGGGGCTATAATGAAATATTCAGGCAGATGATACACTTGGTATTCAGTGGCTTAAATTATTCCAAGGAAGTGTGTCCATGCCTGCTGAAAGAGCAAAATAAGTGTTCAGCCTTGGCTCTCTGACTGTTCTGGCTGCTAAGTTCCCTGGTGCAAGGAATGGAAAGGCCCTAATGGGATCATAGGGTTCATGTTTGCTCTCCATTATCTTTACAGAATGTTACTCTGTGTTCTCCAGCTCGGCAGATTCTACCACAGCTGCACACGAGCAGGGCCCTTGCTGTGGTACTGAACAGCCACTGCAACGCCATTTCCCCATTCCTGTGTGACAAGTTCCTCAAAATGAAAAACCACTGTGGCAGGAAAAACCTTCCATAGTCAGCAGCAAAAAAATCCCCTGAAAAATACATTATGGTGATTTACATGAGATATCAGCTTTTTTATGGATCCTCTTCTTCCTCTTCCTGATGTTGGAAGATGCTTGGCCTTTTGAACCACTCAAACCTCACACATCAAAACTGATCCTCTTTCAGCATGTCCTGTCAACACAGTTTTGGAGCAGAGACTTGATTCTTCACTTACTTCAGAACCATAACTGCAGGAGGCCAACATTCACAGCCTGAATCCTCACTGACCACACAACTGGGGAAGCATTTAAGAGTCATCTCTGCATGGGAGCACTGTTTGAAACTCTGTGTTTTGTTACAAATATTTAATTTATTTTAAAATAAAATTTAAAAAAAAAACAAAAAAAAACCCAAAAAACCCCAGAAGCATTGATTTGGGTTTATTGAAATTATTATTCCCAGATTTGGGACTACAGAAGAAGCAGTGGGTAATTGTGAGAAGCTGAAACATTTCACTTGTAGTTTTTGTGTTTTGTTTTTGTTATGTCAGTTCTTTTTATTAAATTGTTTTAAAAGAATTCAGGACAAAATTAAATCTGGGCTAACTAAAAATGTTTCTTTTTATTTTAGTTTGCTCTTTAACCAAGACTGTTCCATCAGCTTTGTGTTGTTTGTTTGACTTGTAGGAGATGGTAGGGTTTTAAACAATGTTTTTTAGCTCCGTGTCAACACTCTATCCCAGTATTTTCATTAACTTTTTGATATAAATGCCTGGATGATATTAGTCAATTGTTGCATGAGAAAATTTATTTTTCAACAAACTCAATGATTTTTTTTTACTCAGTTTCAGTCAGCCAGAAACAGAAATTTTATGAGTACATCTGCAAAATACTTCTATAGTTTTCAATTAAATTATTTGCTTCCAGAAAATCTTCACTACAATACTTCCTTAAAGTATTTACTGAGAATAGAAACATATTTTAAAAAAAAAAAAGTGATAAAGTTTTGCCTATATCTGCTACATGTGGTTTTATTTTGTTTTATTAATATTTTTTCCCCATTATATTTTTTTAAAATATTTTTTACATCTGATGCTTTTGGAGAATGTCACTTCTATTCACTGCAAAAATTCACTTTCAAAACAATCCTTTTGGCAACAGAGAGGAAAATGCTATCAGAGGTTGAGGAGCACTGTTTCATATTACAAATGCTCCCTTCTATTAAGCTTTTTACTGCTGAGAACTAGAAACACTCACAAATTGTCAGGAGAGATACAGAAACACATTTGATATACCCAGCAGAACTAACAAGCTAAGGCTGCTTCATAACCAGCCACACAGAAAGTCAATCCAACCTCCCTGCTTTGGGAGAGCCTTTGAGAGCATTTCATTCCAATTACTGGTAAGTCCTTCCTTTTCTACAGGTTCACAGAATCATAGAAAATGTTGAGTTGAAAGAGCTATCAGGATCATCGAGTCCAGAAAGATTCTGTGAGGGACCATGTCAAAAGCTTTGCTGAAGTCCAAAAAGATTACATCTACTGGCTTCCCTTGATCAACCAGGTGGGCTACCCTGTTGTAGGAGGAAATCAGACTCAACAAGTAGGACTTTCCTCTCCTGAATCCATGTTGGCTGTGACCGATGGCTGTGTTGTCCTCCAGGTAGTTTTCAATATCTCCCAGAATAATGCTTTCCATTATTTTGCCAGGCACTAAAGAGATGCTGACAGGCCTGTAGTTTCCATGGTCATCCTTCTTGCCCTTCTTGAAAGTTAGAACAAAGACTTTCCGGTGAGTTGAGACCTCTTCAGATTCCCATGACAGTTCAAAAATCTTCAGGAGATGTTTTGTGATGACATCAGCCAACATTTTAAGGATTCTTGGATGAATCCCATCAGGCCCCATAGATTTGTAGGGATCCAGCTGGAGCAGCAGACCCTGAACAAGTTTGGGGTCAAGTGGGAGCTGATCATTCTTGCAGTCATATACAGTTGTGAAATGTGGAATTTGCTGCTTTGACAAAGGAGCTTGATGGAGTTGATGCAGGCTCTGGTACAGATTACAAGAAAATACTGTACCCTGAATGTACTCCAGCCACTTGCAGCACCATAACTGATGTTCATGGCACAACAGAGTTGCTACAAACAATTATAAAAGCACCTTTAATAGGCGGCAGTAAATGTCATCTAAGACTTTCATTTCTAAGTAGCCTTTTTAGCTGTGATTCTATGTAAGAAATATGCAGAGTATAGAATTCACTATAGATTTGGATAAGAATACAAAGAAGGGATGAAATAAGGCTCTTAACTTTTAGATAGTCATCTTAGGCATTTTAAGTATTAATATGATTAAATGTAGTTAAATAAGTGTCACATAAAAACACAGACAGAACCAAGATTAAATTGATAATGCTTTTAAACGTATTGAGGCTTTTTTCTCTCTCTTTCAGCTTGTTTTGAGGCAATGACCATATCTTTTTTGCAAAGTTTTTGATATTTGCCATGATTTTTCTTTGTTCTAAATTCTAGCTACTAACAAATTATGTAGGAGCTGCAGAAGTATGTTTTCTTTAGCACAATATCAATAAGGCTTGGCCAGTTTCCTTATAACAGGGAATTTACAGCCATAATTTTATATATACTTTACATTTCTAGATTAAGAATTGTAATTTGTTCTGCAGAACTACATTTGGACTGTTTGACTAGGTTTTCTCTCCAACCAATACCTAAAAGTGGTGCAAAATTTAACTGCTTTCCATGTCATATTTTATTATGAGAATTTTAGACTATTATTTTTGATACAACATTTGGCTTTGCCTCTGGCTTTCTGAAAAAAAAACCAGGTGGGTAGTTAGGGATTTGTGTTGTCTTCTACAGTCCTGAACTTCCTAAAATTGAGACTCATCTGAAAACATCCTGCCAGTTATGATCATGAAGATATCTGTTTGACAGCCTAATCTTTTGTAGAGCTTTTCATTTTTGCAGAGGCTTTCTTTCATCAGCCACCTCATCAGCATGATTGACTAAAGACTTAGCTGAGAAGCTACGAGGACTGCTGCAAGATGGGTTACCATTAGCAGGGATGGATTATGACACAGATCTTGAATGCTTTTGGTTATCAGTTGTTTCTCTGGAATGAGGTTTGTACTTCATGGATGTTTATTAAAGGATTGCCAGAGAAGCATCCAGAGAGTTAGGATGTTTCTTTGAGTAGATAGAATCTAAGTAAGTATATACATAAAAAGATAGATATGTATGTTCAGAGGAATGTGGTTAGGTTATAAGCTCTAGCACTCAAAAGCTAGAGAAGAGCAAAGTAATGCATCCTGTGCAGACCTTGGATTACACTGCAGTTTCTATTTTTCTGGCCACATACTCCGTTTTTTCCCCAGCAGTAAATATCCTTTTCAGTGTGCAGACTGAACTGTGTTAGTTCTTGTGCTCCTGCTCCTTCCTCTCCTTTACCTTTCAAGTAGATGAGCCAGGATGGGATGTACTTAACCTGCTAAAATCAAGAGCAGCCAACATGTGATACCTGATGCCACTGCTGATCTCTTCTCTTTCCACATTGTTTGTTAGTCATTGTCCAAAATGTGTCCCACACCCTGTATAATGCACGTGACTCAAGGTTTTTTCTAGATACAAAATTATTATTTTCCTCCTGGGCTTTCCTGTAGCCAACTGTAGTCACCGAGTGATGCACAAACACCAATTAAGTTATTTTCACAACATACCAGTGAGACAGCACACTATTATTATACCTAATTTACATGTGGAGAACTAAGGTATGAGGAACTGTGGTTCCACGTGTAAGCTATGAGCATCTGTAACAATACAAGTTGGGACCATTCTTGGAAGAGAGATGACCTATTAACTAAATGAGGTAGGGTCACTGTTGAAAAATAGCATGTGATCATGTAATTAAAAACTAAGTCATACCAAAAGTGTCTGATAGGGTCAAATGGACCTTACTCAAGCAGAGGTAATTCTGATATTTCCTAATCTTTCAAGCTGAATTTATGGTCCTTAATTATGTATTTTAATCCAGCTAATATTTGAAAATGGTAGGATTAATCCTCCACAAATCAGAAAAAAGGAAATTTCATTAGATCTCATTATCCTGACTTTCACGCGAGTCATCAGAAGGGTGTGAGCTCTTCAGCCTCACTGTAGAGTCTTACAACACCTGCCTGCCCCAGGCTTCTGCAGAGGTCTAGACCCATCTGCTGCCAGCTCAAAAGAAATCTGAGAGGAAAACAACTGCAGTTTCTTTTCTGGATCAATGAGCATTCATGGCAGATAGGTACTATGAAACCACATCCTGAAGAAGTAGCATTAGTTGGGAAGGCAGGATGAGTGTTTTTATTGGTTGGTTGATTCTGGGGGGTTTTGAGAAGTTGTTTTTTTTTTTTTGGTGGATGAGCATTAGTTTCTAGAGACACTGTTCCATCAGCAGGTTTCATGGGGGTTTTATAGCCTTAGAAGTTCAGGTATGTTAAATTTGAAGAGAAAGGCATTGATTTACTCAGTCTCCCAAATACAACTCTCAATGTTGCACTTGCACATTGACCTCTGTATTGGTCAGATACATTTTAAACTGCTTCTATCATTTTTCCTACTACTTTGCTTATGTTTATAGTAAAGTTTCAGGAAAACAGTTCTATTAATGCCTTCAGGGAAAAAAAAAAATAAAAAGAAAAATCCTTGTTTTTCATATTGTCACATCCACTAGGCAATCACTGTGTACTCAGTAGTATACTCCAGAACCTGGCTTAAAAATAAGACAATTGCAAGATCTTGCTATATTATATGCTAATTTATTCCTCAAGGAAGGCATTTTACTTCTTGTCACTTCCCTCATTATCTTTAACAACTTGTAATTTAATTGTGGGTTTGGTTTATCATTTGTACACATGGCTTGAGTCCAGCCTTCCCGTATGCAAGAATCTCTTTGCATTTTTATTTTGTCAAGAGACAATAAAAGCAATGAGTTCTATCTAAATTAGAAGCTTCATTTTATCTTTTAGTTTGAAACCTACAATCCACTAATACCTCATGACAGTCAGGCACAAAGACAGATCAGGTGAGTTTAATGATATCTAGATAAATCATACATATACATATATATATCAGCATTGTGACTCAGTATCCACCCAGCCTGTGATTTGTGCCCTGTTAGTAATGCATCCTGTGTATCTATTTGTTATACAATGCAAGGCTGGCCTTGAAAGGGGGATTGGAAAGTCTCTAAACCTATGTGGGTTTACGAAAAATTATGAATATTTATTACTATTATTTATGTATTATTTTTTCTATGTGGAAAAGGATGATTTTCTTAGCGTTCTTTTATTTCTTATGTCTGAGAAAATCCAGGAAAATCTGCCAGCAGCTGGAGCTGTGGGCTTGTGCAGTAGCTCATGCGTTAAAGCCTTGGAAACACCTGTGTATTTTATTATAAAATAATTTTCTTGGAACTACGGCCTTACATGTTAAAAAAAAAAAAAAATGAGTAATACACAAAATCTTAAAAGGATTACTTTTAAAAGGTTAGCTCAGAGGGATTTTGCCCTTGAATTTGCTTTGTTTGCAGTCAGTGACTGCACTCCTCCATAGCAATATTTGTCCTATGAGTATAGAGCCCTCAAGGGTTTATCAACTCTGCTGTCCCTCTAGCCCTGATGCTAACGTATTCACACTCGGGAGATAAAAGGGAAGCACACCTGATGGCACACCAGAGGCAACATTTTATTGTGTCAAACTCCTTTTCCCAAAGAATAATGACTTCTTTCTGATTCTCGGGAGCCAGCTCTTGCAGAAGCACTGCACAGGTTGGACCTTTCGTGGTGCTGTGCATACCTTCAAAACACAGAGTGCTCTCAAGCTTTGCTGAAGTCAGTGCTAGCTGAAGTGCACTTTTCTTCTAAGAGTGATCAAAGCCTGGCCCGAGGGACACCTTTGCTAATGGTCAGAGTCATTGCTAGCACTGAGACAGGAGGGAACTCTATGAAAGGGAGAGGTGCTGACAGAGCACAGTTTCAGATGCAGAATAGGAGTGTTTTCCTTCATGTATGATCTGCGAGTTCTCAGCTCCTCAAGGTCATCCTCAGTCTCTAGCTCAGAAAAACACTTGAGATAAGTGCCTGAAGTTAGGTGTGTGAATATTCATACACAATTCACACTGAAATTGGTAGTATTACTGTATTATTAAGGTTTATTCTTTCCTCTCTCCTTTCATAACTAAATTCTCCTCCACTTGCCTGAGACCCACAGAACAAGCTTGGAAAGCCCTTAGGAGCTTTCCCAGACTGAGAATTCTAAGGAATATTTATCTACATTTCTAGTCTTATCCATCCTGAAAACATTTTTACAAATAAAACATTGCTCACTTGGTTCTCAAGGGGGAAAAGTGGGTCAGTAAAGTGGCAAGATAAGGTTTCCACCTTTTCCTTTAGGTTTTCCTTATTTTTAAAAACAAATCTATTTTCCACAAATGCTATATTCTCTTTTTGCCAGAATTGTCTATTGATATTTTAACATAAACTGCTTAATTTCAGCTACAGGCTTCTCAATGTCATTAGCCTATTTAATATTATTTTGATTTTAATGTGTCAGTGTAAATCAATGGCAAACTGGATATTTGAGCCATTTCTGCATTTTTGTGGTTACCCTAAGCATTTATTTACCATATTCTCAGATTTATTTATTTTTTACAACAAATATTTTTTGCTTTGTCTCTAGGATGTTTCTGCAGCTTCTTGATTAAGCACAAGTTACAAAGTTTGACTTCAAGCCCTTGGGGTGCTCTGATTCCACACTGAGCAGAGCAGAGCTTTCCAAAATAAGCTTGCTAACGTCAGAACCTCTTGTTGCTAAGAGAAGAAGCGAGTGTAGCCTGGTAAAATCACGTTGTTTCAACAAATCCATTTGAACTGGCAGCCAACCTGTCCAAAGACAATGGAAGTAGCTTTAAGCAATACATACCAAATTGTTACATCAGCCTGTTTTACTGGAGCAGGAAAAAATTGGAAGGCTATTGAAGAAAATAGCAGGGGGAAAAGAACATCATATTCCCTACTTACAGAGATTACAGAATGTATATGTGTTCTATCAGTCAGAAAACTAATGGAGGTGAGAATGACCTACCCCAGGCTAATAATGTACAGTACATGCAAGTTCTCAAAAGAATTTCCAATTAAGCTTCTTTTTATTACTACACTAACCAAAGGCTCCAATACTGCATGGTACATTACTTTTGAGAATTAAATATTAATTTAGGTTAGAGGTATGAATTCCCATCCCTGCTAGGAGGAATGCTACACACTGCTCACCCTCCTCTAGGAGCAGCATGCAAATTCATCCATACTTCAAAATATATGCAATTTACATTATGCTGGTGGACGACCTGGATGAATTTCTGCACTGTGGTCCTTTATTTCTCTTTAATTGAGATTTATTAAAATGAAACACCCTACAGTCTTGCATTCTGACCTTCTGAAAGACACATGCAAACACACATACATGCCTGAGAAGATGAAATTTGAGTGAAATAGAAAAGAATCCTTAGCCTTCACAGATTACAAAATGACAAGTTACACTGGTTGTGTGGATAGGAATTAAAAGCTTGTCACTATTTCGAAGGTTCACAAACTTTAGAAATAAATTGTACCTATCTTATGTTTAAGTAATAGCAGTGGAATACAATTTATTAATCCCTACTGTGTCATCAGACAAAGCAGAACTGAGGCTCCACAGAGTGAAAAGATCTAGTGCGTTTCAGTATGAGAAATCTATCTTAGCAGGAAAACCACTACATTTGTATGTTTGATTCATTTATGATGTGTTTTACAGAAACAACTTATGTACCAGTGGGACTGGCTTGATTTTTCTGTGCAAAATTATTGTATCTCAAAAATACTGAAATTTCAAAAGCACAAGAACAGTTCTTCTGGTTTGTGTGTCCTACCTTTGTAATTTTTTTCTGATTTATTGCCTTTCAATTCCCTTTAAATCACGGCAGGATGAAATGTCATGTTTTAATGACCAATTTGCATAGCTTTTATGGATACACATACATTTATACCAAAATCATTCTGTTTTAAATCCCTTAATAAAAATAAAATATCTGTGCTCAAAAGAGAAAAGAATATTCCCAATTTAAGAAAATAAGTCTTTATTCAAAATCTCATATTTTAATGCTCTTTTTATTGGCTTAGGAGAGTTGTGAATCCTCTCTTATGGAACACAAACAACTGACACTGACTTCAGGGACATTCTCTCAGTTTAGGGCAGCTCTGCCTTGCTTATATACGTGATCCTGCTAATTGTTATGAGGAAAAGTCTTTAAAATAAAATCAAAAACTCTCTATTGCTCCTATCATTCAGCCAATACAGGAAGGAAAAATGAGTTTTTCATGACCCCAAACTAATTTCCCTGGGAGTTTGTAGAAAGACTTGGGATTTCTCAGTGGTCTTTTCATTAGATGCAATAGCTGTTCAAGTAGAATTTTCTGCTCTCTGGGCCTCATTCATGTTCCTCCTTACTATGTGGTTCTCCTGATTTTAAAACTGAGCACCAAACTCGGTTTTCTCAGAGTTATCATTAAACTAACTAACATTAAATCTGTAAGGTGCTCTCATGGAAAGCTCTATGTTAGCATAGTGTACTGTTAATGCTATTATCTAGTACAATGAATTGCAAAATAATTGTCCCTTAAGTATGAGTTTAATTCAACCATGATCTTTTGAGATCACTTGCAACATATATCTGAATGAGATTCTAACTATAAATAGATTTAATAGACGAAATTATTGCAGGGTTTTATTTCAAGTTTTATGTACAAGACCTTGAAGGTGAAATGTACAGTTATGCAATCACAAGGCAAAGATTTAATGTCCCTCTAATTAGAAACATGACCAGTTCTGTTAATCTACCTGAAGGAGGAAAGGCTGTTCAATGGAGTGAGCATTAATCTGGGCCTGGGGAGACTGCAGCTCAGCTCAGCTCCCTGCTTTTCCAGGTATCTCCTCTGTGACTTCGTATGAATCATAAATACCCAGATTCTGAAAGGTATTTCATTATCGACTGTTAAAATCTCGTTTAATCTCAGTCAGTGGTCTAAATCAAAGAACTAAAAATAACCTTATGAAAATAACCAGGGATGTTTGATATCTCAGAGTACTCTCTGTTCCACTTAAAAAGATCATCTATATCTACAGCATTCCTTACAAATGTGTCATTGGTATTGCCACCTGCCTGACCTGCTTTAATACAAAGCTCCTTTCTTTTAAAACCTTATTCCACTACTTACCCTTAAATCCTCATTTCTGTGTATCAGAACTAAAATCTTCCATGCCTCATTTATTCACTAGAAAATGGGATGATTTTTACTATTTAACTGAAATAAAAGAATAAAAACACTTTCATCTGAGAAAGTTATATTAATCAAGTTTAGGTGCTGAAATCAATGTACTTCCCATCTGAAGAGCTTATGTGAATAACTAATCAAAACTAAGAAATAAAATTTGGGAAACTTGCAAACAGTCCACACAAAGCAACTATCTGAAACATTCAAACAAAGACAAGCTATAGAGGTTTTTGAATAAATCAAATTCTGTTGATGGCAAAAAATACAATTTTTTTCAAAATATAATAGAATATTTTACTCCATAGAATTTCCGTGAGAACAAAATGGACTAAATAATTTATTTGACTCAGCTTTATTTGATTGTCTTCATGAACTCCTGTTATAGAGGTTGAATGTGAAAATATTATACGCAAAGAATACACCCCAAAAGAAATACACTCTGCCTACTCTGCAAAGCAAAGTGATGACTTTGTTTTTAAAATCGATCTCCGGAAAAGTATTGCAGATGTTGAAAACCATGAAGCTTAAAAGAAGACATAATGGCATGTTTCCACATCTTTTGAACTTTATAATTCAAAATTCATATCTTCAATAAAAAGTTGCTCATTCTGATTCAGAATATGATTTTTTAAATTTATATGTTATTTTTATGAAAAAATATAAATACCTAGCAAAATTGGAATTCAGGACTTTCAAACAATCAAAATTAAATATTTGATTGGTCAGTTACAATTTTCTGTTTGATTACTGGATCATGAAAGTGCTCGGAATTTTGATTTATTGTCTTGGTGGAAACATTTATTTTAGACTTGAATTACGGGAGAGATTTTCTTCCTACTTTGCCTTCCTAATAACAGTTAAAGTTGATATTTTGTTTTTATCACCAGGAAATACCAGGTTGGATTAATTCGGCAGCTGGCATTCAAATGACAGCTTAAACTTAAGCAGCCTATTGCACAAATTTTGGAAAAGCATCTCTTCAGCTTTGTCAATATTCCCTTTCCCACAACAGATTTAAAAATCTAAGATGTGAGTTAACAAGAGAAGTCTTTCTCTGTCTCTTGTCAGCATTTTATAATAGAGTAGGGATTGCTGTTTCTAAGGTATGTAATTGAACATTTACTGTGGACTGCCTTTGTTCAGCTGTGGCTAAGTCAGGCAAAACAGAAGAATCAGGACCCTTTTATCATTGTGTATTGCAAGACATGAATTTGCACTGTACCTTCATTCCCCACCACCTCTATAATATCAAATCTACTCCTTACTTGTGTTCACCTGCTTTCTAATTAGCACTTTGCGAAGCTGCACACCTGCAGCAGCTCTGTTCTCACCTCACTGCACATTATCCATTATGTCTCCACAGCACACCCTACGCAGAAATAATTTTGTCACTACATCATTACACCTCCTTCTCTTGCAGGGGACCCAGGCAGAAGTCACCTGCTGAAAATGACGTTATTCTTGAGGAACAAAAGCTACTAATTTTCTTTTTAAAATCATTAAACATTTTCACATAAAAATCTTGCATGTCCAAGGCCAGTTTTGCAACTGTTAAGACCAGCGCAAGGGGTCAAAAAAAAAAGAAATCAACACAGACACACAGAGTTTTCTCTTTGGATCCCATTAACAAGTATGCCAAACCACAGCCAAAGGTTTTGAAATGTTCCCACTGTTGAAACATATAATTTTGCTTTAGGTGTATTTCTTGTGAAGTCACACCAGCGCTGTTCTGTTGGGCTGGTTGCTTCCGATGAGGGGTTCTTTCATTTTTTGACGTTGCATCACATTTTGTGTAAAACACATGTACATACAAACACACATCACACTCACCCATGAGCCAAGCTACTCATGAATAACTTAACTGAGAAGCAATTCAGCAAACCCCAAAGCCTTGTGAACTTCAGGGGAGTCTGATGCTTGGTCACATTTTGAACTGTAGTAAGGAACATTGTTTTCTTATGCATTCCCATCCAGTGGAAGAGCTGTGCTCCTCTGAGCCTCTGCTGTATGATATACATCCTGCCATAGAGTGTATTTTCCTCAGATTCCCAGACAGGTGTGCACGTGCACATTTGTGAGTGTACGTATGCAGGAAGTGCATAGAGTGAGAATCTGCCATAATACTATTTAAATTACTAATTGTGATTATAAATGATGAATTACATGCAAAATGGAACTTTTAAAAAACATTACAGTGGCTTTTTGTTTCCACATATTTGGTATGTCTTATTTAAGTAAAAATGCTGAATATTTTGTGATTTTCTTAATCCCCTAATGTCTGTAATTCTGTTTCTATGTGATCACAATGTCTCTGAAGCAAGTAGGATAGGACGCTAAATGCTACCCAAGCAGAACTATCATGAATCACTATCATTTTGTGGTCATGTTGCAGAGTTGTAAATAATTTCACCAAAGCTAGCAAGGCCTCCTTAGACAGTCAGATACTCTCTTAAAATCAGAGTGTTGCAGTCTTCACAAAACATGAAATTACAAAACACAGGCTGGGAAGAAACTGTGATCCAAATTACTTCAATGGGTATATTTACAAAAAAAACAAGGAGCCAGGTTTATGTGGAGTGATATTTTTCACCTGAGCCATGTCCTCTGCTTAGCAGGGTGTGTTTGTGCCTTCAGTGTGGTAGATCACTGGCCTGCCAGCTAAATTCTGTGCTGTTTACTGATATTTTTTAAGAAAGGACTGTGCAACTGATCCTTGTTGAATAAAACAGTCATAATTAATTTACTTTAATGAAAAACAGAGTTGGGACTAAGAAAATATACAAGCAATTTAAGAGCAAAGATGTTAAAGAAATTGCAGAGTACATGAGATCAGAGCTTTCAGCACTGAAATATACTTTAAAAATTAAAAAGCCTGTAGAGGGATGTAAATATGCATTACAATTAAATGACATATATTTATAAGCAAAACCCACAGACATTTGTAATGTAGAGATGATGTTGCATGTTTGCAACTCGACAATAATCAAATATTACTTTCAGTGTCCCTCTTCTAATAACACTCCTGTGAATTAGCATTAAAGGATTTCTGTCAATGAAGTACAGTTAATTAAAGCTCAAGTTGGTTATATGACATAACTATGTCTAATGATTCTGTTTAAAATATTTTTCCAATATTTAATGAAAATAAATGTAGACTGGAAAAATTCATGAATTTGGAATTTACTGGCTGAAAAGCACACCTTTAGAATGGGAAAACTCCATCCCATTTCCTGTCCTAATTCCTGTTCCAGCTTGCACAGAATATTTAGTTCCAATGATTGCACTACTTGGCAGATACATTCCTGCCCAAGAAACCCAGCCAAGTGTTGAGATTAAATCTTTATTTAAATTATAAGATAAAAATAGTGCCACACGCATTTTTTTTCTCCCTACCCCATGGTATTAAGAGCCAGATATCAATCTCTGTAACAATGAATCGGTGAAAGAAGCCATAACTCTAAAATCCTGTTGAGAGAACACACATTACGTGGTCACAGAGTCACAGAACGGTTGGGGTTGAAAGGGACATCTTGTGGTCATCTGGTCTAGCCCCTCTGCCCAGGCAGGGCCACCTAGAGTTGGGCCATACCCAGGGCCATGTCCAAACAAATTTTAAGTACCTACAAGGACAGAGACCCCACAGCCTGTCAGTCTGTGCTAATGCTCAGTCACCATCACAGTGAAAAGTGTTTACTGATATTCAGAGGGAATCTCCCATGTTTCATGTTGTGTCTGTTGTCCCTTTCTTTGTCACTGGGCTTCTCTGTAAAACAGCCCATTTCTGTCTTCTTCATAACCTCCCTTCAGATATTTATACATACGAACAAGATCCCCAAAGTCCCAATTCAACTTCATATATCACAATGATTAGCTCCAACCTGTTTCATCACTCGGTATAAGGTCTGGAGTTGGTTGCAGACAATTACCATAATACATGGACATCTGTCCTTAGGAAGGTGAGTCCTGATGCTGTTAAACAAGCGGAACTTCTTGAAGTTTTTTTTTAGCATTGCAAACCATCCTGACAGCCCCTCTACTTGCCTTTTGAAAGTCAATAGAAAAGCTCAATAGTGGTTTAAACGTGGGTCTGTCCCTGTGTGTGCCTATTCCCCGAGGAGGGACAAAGCAGCTTGAATGTGTCTGTACTCACCCATACAGTCAAGACTTTAAACATCGTTAGGACACAATACATACATAATACTAAATGTCTCTGATGGGGCACTTCAGCACTTATGCACACTGACAAGGAAACACAAAGGAAACCCCTGAAGCTGGCTGGTAGGATATGTTAAGCCCATCCCATTGGGGAATCCAAACTAGAGTAATCTCTTTGTCTTTGCCCCAAAAACTAGCAAAGGGTTATGCTTTGTAAAAAGTAGGAGAATGCCATTTAGGCATGCATGTCACCGTCCAGCTTTCCTATACTCTAACGGTTAGAGTATTCAGATGAGATTCTCGTCTTTTATTAGTGATGTCTTCTTCTACGGAAGTGTCCAGCAACCCAAATATAGAATTCACCAAGAGAGAACACACTTTGCGTCTGTCTTAGAGCTGGACAGCCAAGAGGTAAGTGTAGTTATTTTTCTTCACAAATACTTCTTCTAGATCACTCTATTATTATTCATAATAAAAATTATATTTTTAGTTACACTAAGCACATATAATTGTCTAAATCTACTTTTCAATCCACCTCTATTCTTTGTTCTTTCTTCACCAAATGCATTCTGAAATGTCTTTAATGCAGTCAGAGAAAAACTGCTTCTCATATGTCAAATAAATGAATCCTATAGAAGACATAAATTATGAAAACATCTCACACACACATAAATACTGAAATGAATGCGCTTATTTTGCAGTGCCAATGCAAGTAAGTCCTGTCATTTTTGTATACAGCCTTGGGAATCACAGCATCAGTTATCATTAATCAGAGAAAAGAATACAATAAATACCAATCTGTATAAAGAAAAATAATTTGTACTTTACTGACCACTACTAAAATAAAACACAATGGGAACATAAGTCATTTATATTTATAAGATTTATATGCTTATATTCACAGAGAATTTAGCATTTTAACTGGACTTGACTGATTAAATATAATGTCCCAGTGATTAGTCAAGACCTGTACTCTGAAAATTCACACATGGCATCTATATAAAACATATTAGTAACACAATCGGGAGACTAGCTCTTCATAAACTATTTCTCTAAAAAACTATGCTGCTAGTGAAATACATGCCACATTCTCAAAATACTTTTTTTTTCTCAAATGCTTTATTACCCTCTATCAGCCCAGTTGATGGGGGGCAAGGGTGGGGGTTAGATCTTGCTAACTCTTGGAGCTGACTATGAAAACTTCTGAGGAGCCACTCATGGTTCAAACTGTTACATCTTTTGGTCATGCAGTCTGGTTTCTGCATTGTGAATGGAAGAGTTCATAGCCCCTATTTGACTGAATTCTTATACTTTCAGGTATAAAAAGACACCTTGAACAGCAGGGCAAATAATTTCATCATTTATGGCAACCACAATTGACTACAAGATACTCACACACACAAAGAAGGGAAGTTCTCTGTCAAATATGCAGCAAACTGTTCTGCAGTACAGTAACACTTGCATTTATTGAATGAACTCATAACTTTAAAATGTCATTCAAGTTTCTCTGGTATCTCTGAAAAACTTGTGGAAGAAAATATGTCTAGCACCTGTGGGTTTTTTGATGTAACAGAGTATGTTCTAGAGAAGCTGTGAATTACAAAAAATTTTACGGGCATTTTTCCTTGTCACTTCAGTCTCAATATGGTTTTAGTTGGTCTGAAAATGTACTGCTATATCCAGGCTCCCTTTAAAAATGAATGTGGTTTGGGCTGTTCTAGTTTTTAAGCTGGTGTTTTAGAGCTTGTGCTCCAAGTTCTAGTTCTACAGTCATACACACAGAAGGGAAAATCATAATGTAAAAATCCATGTTTTGTGAACATATTCTTACAAACTTTCTGCTGGTCAGTAGCAGAGCTGACTGCCACTACTAGCAAAAAATGGATATGGTTCTCCCAGGTTTCAGCCATACAAAATTGCGTACTTGCACTCCCTCTGGATGAAAGTAGTTTTAAAAGAGTTAATTTGGCTAAAGTAAAAAGAAATTTTACTTTCATGAACATAAGGTCACACAGTGAAAATAAAAATCCATAAAAGTCTATACGTGGCACTCCAAATGAGTAAAAAACTCATCTCTTCATCTCCTCAAAGATTGCTGATGGGCAAATATGTAATTCAAATATAAGAGTTTCTGCTGTTTTACTGTTTGGGAGGCTGTCTCATTATTTTTTCAAGCTCTTACAGTGACAAATGCTTAAATTATTTGGATAAGAAGAAAGAGGCAAACAAAACAAAAAATTGATTGTATCTTACTTAAGAGTATTTCCTCATCTATGAAACTGCTGTAACTAGTTGCTTATTCAGGCAGAACACATTTTATCTCTCCCTGTTTAAATTGGTGGCATTAATATTTATTGGGTCAGCTAAATATATAATTGCATAAGGTACAGAGCTACCAATGTTTCTGGCTTTTTTATTTATGGAAAATGAATTATACCTTCACTAGTCCTGTAGCACTGTAGATTCATGTTGCCTACACACCAGTGTATTGGGGAGGTGTAAGATGCATTGTGTCTCCAGAAGAGCAAAGTATTTCCATATTTCAAATCTATGAAGCTTCATGGATGAGCAAACAAGAATAATCACTGCTGCACACATTTGTGTCAGACAGCATTATGGATATATATTTCTGCTGCTGAAATCTTTATTTTTTTAATGTGCCAGATTATTAGGTCACACAAAAGGCAAAGTACTTGAATTAATATCTAGTAAGCCAAAATAATTGTGACTGTTGTTCCTTGTTAGAGGTCTGTTTGTGGGATTTTATAGTTCCTGAAATACAGCTCTAGTCAGAAAAAATGCCATATGAATTATTCCAAGGTATCTCCTAAGAAAATGAATTTACATATTATCAAAAGAACAGCTGAACAGATTTAGAAAGGGTAGTTTTTAGGAGTAGTTTGGTTGAAAAAGATTTTGAAATGTGAAGGCCACCATTTTGCTTCTATTAAAAACAAAGAAACACAGAAGGTTCCACTGGAGCAGCACAGAGGCTGAAACGAGCTTTTTGACTACAAAATAAACAAATAAACAAACATAAAACCCAAACAATCATTTGCATGTCCCTGTTCAGAAATGCCTCCCAGCTGCACGTGTTCCTATGGGAGCTTCTTAGAATATGTGGAAGGGAAGAATTAATCACCATTTAGGTGCTTGCTTTGGATTTTATTGTTTATAAATATACCAATCTTGCTGTTTGTTTATTCCTTAGTATACTGTGCCTTACAGCAAAACCTGATAAAATGTATTAGAAATTAAGTATATATGTTAGTATTAATGCTAAATATATTTTAAAGCAGTTATTAAAACAACAAAGATTTAGCAGATAACTCTCTCAGACAGAAAAATTTTTTGGGATGGTTTAATAACCCTATACTAAATAATGCAATTCCATTAAATTATGTGGAAAATGAACATAAGGAAGAGAGTGAGCAGAGCAGAACGTAAAATTTTTCTGAACAGACATTAAAATCCAAGAGTAAAATCTTTTGGTGTTTAAAAGAAACAATAGGATTACTACGCAGAGGCCATTTTTCATTAAAACATTACGTATGTTTATACCTAGTGTACATGGATTAGAGGTGTTCTGTTGTGTAAAGGTGATAAAAATCCTACTGACTGAGGATTTTAAAATAACATCTGTCATGCATATAAGGCACAGACTATGAGTCCATAATAATATGCATTGCCATGAAAATGTTGTAACAGCTGTGAGGAGCTGTGCTGCCAGTTTGCCAAATGAAAAACAAAACCTATTTCAAAGCACAGAAGACTGGAAAATAGAGCAGGCTCTGGCATGCACTATGCATCACATTTTATACTTGGATTGGTCAAATGGATATTTGCTCTTACTTCATACAAATTGCACTGAATTAAGATTTCTGAAGCAGTGAAAAGAAGGAATAATAGTCAAGTAGACATAGACTCAAAAGTAAGAATATTCATTATTCATTTCCTACCAAGTATTAAAATGTTCATTTGCCCATTCACAGCAGCAGGAAAGGTGCTGAGCTTTTATTATGCCTTTTCCTGTGAAAAATTTCTTTGGACTTAGATAGAAGTTTATAATTCTGCTTTGTCTCTGTAAAAATCATTTAATATGGTAATTACAGATTTTTGCCTCTTTTTTCTGTTACTGTTTTTACCTTTAGAGGTCAGAATACCTCAATTCAGTCAGAAGTATTGTAGAAAATTGTTGGTATCAGATTTTGATGTATTTCAAAATAGAGAGTAACATTATTAAATATTTATCTAAAATACTTACAGAGAAAGAAGAAGCAAGAATGTGGGAAATTCAAATAAATGCACCAAATAAACAATATTGTAACTGGGATGCCCCATTGGGATGCAATTGTCCTCAAATGAATGCACCAATGTGCATAATTTTAGCTTGAGTTTCAAGTCACATGGCCATTCATCCCTAAATATTAGACTGAGGCCATCCTTTCTTTATGCAACATCCAAAATAATGCATCACTTCTGTAACATCAGCCAATACCTCTCCATGGAGGTTCAGACTGCTGATGGACAGCAAGTCCAACAACTGCTTTTTCTTGTCTATCAGGCAGGATCAACTGTCCCAATCTTAAATTTCATTTTTTACTTTTATTAAAGAAGTTGACTTTTAAGCTGCAATACTGTTTTTTAATGCCTCCAATATAAAAATGTAAGCAGAGCTTCTATTCAATAGCTAAAAACTTTGATATATAATTAGTCTTTTCCCACCTAGTTTGTGCATATCGAGGTCACTACAATTGGTAACTTGTGGAGATATAACACTTGTCTAACACTATTTACTTAAGAGAGCAGGGAGGGAATGGAGAAAGAAGTGAAGGGGATTAAACTTTGCATTAAACTTTGCAATGAAACAGAATTAGGATTTGCCTTGTTTAGAAATATTGCTCTGTGTTTATTTAATTAGAGATAGTATTATATTGCACAAGTGGGCAGAAAATTGAAGTTACAGCAGCCTACCTTCATCACTGCCTTTTCTACTTTGGGGATTTATTTTCACCTCTTATTCTGTGTCAATGAATTTTTATTCCATTTTTTTTCCTTTTTTTGCAGCAACGTGGAGCTCTGTTACATCCAGTTTATTCTGTGCTGAAAGCAATTTAGAGAAGCAATATAAATGAAATGTTATCTCATCAAAGGTGACATAATAAGGAAGCAGTCCTCTTCTACGCAAGGACTTCACATTACCATACAAAAAATTTCTTCTGTGTGAAGATCTCCTTCTGTGATTGCCAAATCAGCAGGCTAAAATCTTATAATCCAAGAAGCCAGTTTCCCCTATACCATAAATCGGTCACCTTTCACCAAAACAGAATTAGAACGAAAAGACAAATTACCAGCTTGGCAAAAGTGCACGTACAAAAACTGTTGAACAGCTTGGGATGATCCCTGCTACATACACAGGTTTTGAGGATGGTCTTATGGCACTCTTGATACAGAGCTCAGGAGTGATACTAGTATTGTCCAACTGAGAATTTTGTAAGAGGAATTCCTGTGCTACACAGTTAAGTCCCCAAGTACAACCTCTTTGAAATAGTGTTTTGAATTACATGGCCAAAATGTCCCTGTCTGTGCTCTTGCATGACTGAACATAGCACCATTCTTAAAGCTGTAGAATTAGCTGGAAAGAATGATCAGCAAAAGTAGCACAAGACTATTTGTTAGCACAGAATGCTCATTGGATAGCAATAAAGAGCAAATATAGAAGTGGCAAAAAACCCCCAAAACCTCAAAAACTGTTAATTACAAATCTCCATACATATATATCACTGAAAGTGTGGAAATGTGGCAAGCCTGATCATTAGATTTCTTATTCTGCCAAGACGAACTGTTAAGACACACAGACACACACACACACACACACACACACACACACATATATATAAAAGCATATAAATATAAGCATGAATGTATGTCGAATGAAAGGGAACTGTGGAGGTCCCAAATCTGTAAATTTTGAAGGGGGCATGGTTGCTCTGGCTTCATCCAGCCCAGGTTAGAACAGCTCCATGGGTGGAAAGTTCAGGGTCTCTCTCGGCAGCAGATCTGGCCTCATGTTCTTAATCACTCTGAATCTACAGACATGTATTTATTATTCAATCTGTTATTGAAGTATAACACACTCATGGCAAAGAGAAACAGTCACTGTAGTCATGGGTATTTGCTTCATTCTGCATTGTTTATTTGTATAAATAGTACTTAACTCCCTGTGAAACAAACTGAAGGAACTAATAGACACTAAATAGGAAAATCTTTCTTTTTATAGTTAAGAGTGGAAGGATTTGACCACAGGAGGTTGTACTGATATTTTCCAAGGTACTGACAATAGTGAAAGTTTTGTAATCAGCTCCTTTTATCTAGCACTGAATAATATCACGTTCATTGCAAGACTGGTCGCCAGTATCACAAGGGCACCTTGAAATCCGTGCTCCTCTGAGCTAAAGAAGTCCCTGCAATATACTAGCTGCAATCTGTAGCAATAGTCCAGATATATATACACACCAAAAAAAGCCTGGGACAATCTAACTTGGATTCACATTCATGGCTTAAATGAAGGCTATTTTTGTTCAAATTGCCCATCAGTCTATTTGTGTGCATAGTAAAAGAAAACAGAAATAATGGAGAATAATTAAAAACAAACCCAGAACAGTTACATAAAATGTAATTTGGGGGATAAAAATATGGTCTTGAGCCAGAAAAACTTGGGTTTTGCATGGTCTTTTTGAAGGGGCAGATTGGAAATTTATCTACACATTATCAGTGTGTAGGTGTCTGAAGACCATGATGAAAGGGAATTTATTTTTAAAACAACATGTTGTCAAAACTGGCATATGCAGTTTCATCAGGGACTATTTAATTACAAAGCCTTATGACATACACTAATACAAAAATATCCATTACAGTGATATTATCCCCTTCTTAATTCATCATGATAGCAACAGTTTTTGCCTAAAGCTTTCTGAATAGCTTCCACTACAAAGTTAATCATGTTTATCATCTATTTCAGAATTAGTTGGATTCGTATTATATTGTAACACAAATGTTTTCAAAATATTTTGGAAAGCATTTCAAAAGACAAACTTAGTCCAGCTCTGTCTGCCAGAGCATCCACATGCTGAACCTTGAAAAACCACATTACTGCATGAGTCAAGTTTCTCTCATCCTTTCACCTAATTTTGTTCTCTGATTTTTACACCAGTTTTAAATGTAGAAATATTTAGAGTCAGTGCAATGTTTCATGGAAAATCAGTTTTCTAATCTAGTAGATTCAGTGATTTAAGTATTTTCCTTTATACACACACAGAGTAAAGTAAATCATTCACGTAAACACACTTTAGTTTTGATGTTAGTGCAAGATATAGTTAAAGACTTGGATGACTTAAACAGTCTGAGTACCCTATCACTGGTTTTTTCTCCTTGTGACTAAAAAAGGGCATTCATAAGTGTTAAGACCAAAAGGTTCTTTTTGCTTTTTCTCTCAAGCAGCTGCAGAATTATATGAGAAGCAGGAAAAAAAAAAAATTGAGAGTGTTATATTGAGAAATGGGCATGTTCGTGCATGAAGTTCAAACAAAATATGCTGGCAACACAGAACAAAGTTCACCGGCTAATTCCAAATACATTCTTTGGGTAATTTTTCAGAGGGCAGTGATCACAGAGTTAGCATAATAAAGGCTCTTTCAATAAGTAAACTTCTAAAGGAACTAAAAATTCCCTTCTTCTCTTGAAAACTAGATGCAATGCCAAGCCCCTGCCAGCACACTGCCTTTCTGCGTGTCTGCTATGTGCTGTACGCCTGCTCTGCTCCATAAATTCTCCTGACCTGCTTTTATACTTTTTGGTTTTGTCTCCTGTGACATTTTTTTCTTCTCCATGCCATGCCTTGGAGAAAAGAGGGTCATCTATTCTGACAGGCTGCATCCTGATTCCGGCTAGAGTTCCTTTGAATAACAAGGATTCTACTCATATCCCACTTCTGAAGCACAAGTCATATGCTGAAAATTTTGAGGTGGTGGAGTGCTGTCATTATATTTCCAGGTCTATAGGTGTGGCCTGGGAAGTGAATGTATCTGGCACTGCCAGGATCAAGATATGCAATTTAGGTTAACCCCCATGAAGACCACAGAAAAACTATACTAATACAGAAACCCAAAAGGAGAAGGAAGCTTGGAGATGTCCTCAAATGTAAGATACCACCATAAAAATTAGAGCATATGATGCCATCAGGATTCAGTCCCACTGGAAGTGTTGATGTTACAAATAAAAGTTAGAGGTGGGCTGGGAGAGGTGTATCAGAATATGTAAATATATGCTAATAGAGTTTATTCAGGTACTAAACTGGAAGGAATAATGCATGGAAATATACATGCAATTAAACAGTCACCCTCATATCTTAACAGGATGACCATGAACTGATCTATCTTGTACCTTTGATATGGTATATTTGCCTATACTATGCAGCTATTTCCTAGACAACAATCTACACATCGCCATGGATTGAAACTTTCCTCTATTTTTAGAGTACCTAAATATATTTTGCATAGATGTTGATACATTCTAAGTATACAGTTTCTTAGGTCTTCCTGCCTTAATCCATGCAATAATAGTTAGACTAAAAAAAGAGTATCGGGTGGTATAAAACTACAATGAAAACTTAAAGCCAAAACATATATACAAGAGATGGAGAATAGCTCTACAAAATGTTTTTCAGTAATTCTCCACAGAATAGCCATAAAAAGCATTAAGTATAGAGATGGGAGAACACAGCTATGGATTCTTCTGTGATCCTGTATCAAGGGCTGTTCTGTGGATAATCCTTTTAGAAATGCTCTTTGGCCTGAGCTTGCATGTGCCAAGTTTCTGCATCAGTCATGACATTCTGCCTTGCACAGATAGAAGCCAGTCAACAGCTAATGCGATTACATGGCCAGGATAGTTTTTAACAGGAAAATGGTTTAGAAACTTGCAATTGGATTTGAACTGATAATTCCTTGATTGAAAGGTAGGTTTTCATGTACTGATGCTGAATTATTATTTCTAGCAATGGAAACAGGAGAAAAAAGAAAAAAAAAGGTTGGTTTTCTCTCTTCTTTTTTTAATTTTTTTTTAAGGCCTCAGTTTATTAAACTATTTGTCACTTGGTTTAGAAGTCATTTACAAGTCAAATACAAACACTCTGAATACAAAGAAAGATCCATTTGGATGAAGTGGACACATGCTGATCGTCCAGATGTTTACTGTAAATGGGCTGTGAGCTTTGCAATCCACATTGCAGCTCTATTAGAACAGTCAAAGATGTCCATATAAGTATAATTGTCATACTGAAGATTGTCCAATTTGCAGCTGAAAATTGCTTATTAACTGCATATGAAAATTTAAAGTATTTTATCCTAGTAGTTCTGTTCTATTTCATTTTAGCAGAATTAATTTTATCTCAATAGCCAAAATTCATTATCTTAGACTACAGGCTGAATGCAAATCACACTACTTGGCTAATTGTTCCATTTCATTCAAGTGAACAGCAACTTATAAAACATCAACTTGTTGCACTGATTTCCCTGTCACCTATATTTTTTTCTGAGTTTACTATGGAAAGACAGCAAGCAGAGCATGAAACCTGGAAGTTTTGCTTTCCAAACACAAGGGCCTCCCCCATCATCGAGTTTTAACTGCCTCAACTCATCCAGCACAAAGTGTAAACTCTGCTCTACTTGGAGCATTTAGAAGGCACTGTAGATCCAGGATAAGACACAGTATGAGGATGACCCAAGTAGAAACACAGAGAGCCTACTTTTCCCTATCTCCTTTTGCCTATCACAAACAGCACTTTAAATGGAAAATCTTGGAACTTTTCCTGGGTCATCTTACTACAATTTAGCAGCTAGCAAGTACTTGATAATTTCAGTTAATCAATATTTATTTTTTTTAAACCTCTCTTCAATTGTAAGCACTTGCATTTTACCCACATTTCTAGCCTTGAGAACCTCCTAGGGAGTTAGCTGTCTGCCTGAAGTCTGAGGAGCTTTAGTGAATGCAGGAGTCATTACACATACTTAGGCTGACGTTTGCTTGACTCTCAGTAAATCTAGGCTGTGGTAAAACATTGTGGCTTCTCTGCAACTTCACACACAGAAGAAATCCATCATAGTATGTTCTATTCCTGTCTAAGGTTGCACTTGTCTGTCAGTCCTTCATCACTGGAGAAAACTAGAGCTGTTTTTTTATGGTGGCTTTCTATCCTTTGGACATCTCTGCATTCCTTGCTCTGCTACTTATATTAATAGTTCTTTCTGCAATGAGTTTGGGACAGGTATCTTTTTTCCTACATTTTTATGCAGGGTTTGTAATAGTACTTATTAGGTTTTCTTTTTTTTAAATATTATAATTGAGTTTATTGTTGGCAAAGAGGCTGGATTTTTTTGCATTAAAAACTGATGTGCTCATCATCCTTTATTTTGAATAATTTATTAATGCAAACCCCAAGAGTGCCTTAGAAAAACCCAAAACCATACCTCTTAGGAACATACCACACCTACATCCACAAATGCTGATCACTCTCCTTTCATTAGTATATCTGAGCCATCTGCAGCGCCAAAGTAATGTATGACCAAATATTCAGCCAAAAGCATGTCAACTCTAAGTGTTTTTGTTGATTTGCATGAGACTTCAGACTATGTTCAAACACAACTGATAAAAATGTATTACCCCTTCATAAGGAGGGGAAGATAGCAGCAATGTGCAAGACTTTTCTTCCCAGAACATTGCTGGATGTTGCCTCAAGATATAATGGGAGAAATGAGGGCACAAACTGAACAGGGTGGGTGGGTAGTGTTTAAGGGTGAGATTCATCAGATTTAAACCTCATCAAAAGTTTCAAAGGGCTGGTTCACATCCAGCAACTTGACTCTCAGTTTTGAACTGTGCCAAAACAGGGATCTAAAAATAAGACTCTGCATTGTGTCTGTGATTATCTTCCTTGTTCTACTTTTTTCCCCAATAAAATTGTAATGATACAATCCATCAGGAAACAAGGAAAATGAAGTTTTTTTAGATCATTTCCCAATAAACAAAGAGGTGATTCAAATGAGAAAGGGTAAGCAGACAACTAACCTACAGTCCACATAAGCCAAAGGAAGAAAGAAAGTAAGTCAAGTCCACCTGTCCTCCTAGCTTTCATAATTTATTAATTAAAAAAAACACCAACCAAACAAAAAAACCTCTTCTAACCAAATTAGGCTGGCTACTGAGGATGCCGGTTTCCTAGTTCATCTTAATTATTTTTATTTTGTTAATTAATTTTGAGAATATTAACATTAGCTTTAATGTTGAGGTTCCCACTTCTTTGTAATCAGATTAAGTGATTCCAATGTCTTTCATGTGTTTTCTAGCTCTCCTTTCAACTGCTTTCATAACTGCTTGCTTCTATTTATATTTCTCCTACCACAAAGCCAATGTCACTAAGATACTCCTGTTCTTGCTTGTAATAAATGTTAAATCTGCTATTTTTGGAAAGAGGCTATTTTTGGAAAGCACCATTTGTGCTGACTAATTGCTTTCATTTCTTTCATCTTGTCTTCCATTTTCCACCTCTTTTATTTTGCATTAACCCCTTACATTCTCTGGATGGCCATCTGGTGGAGCAGGGCTATCATAGCGCTAATAGCTTCTTAACAATAGCCACAGAGGCTGGAGTATTTCTGTGTCACAGAATGCAAAAAAACACCCCCACTTTCTTGATATGGTCACATTGATGGATAAGCTGTGATGAGTCCCATGTTTTCCTTTCACACTGCTTGCTCCAGCCTAATTGAGCAACGGTGGCGGGGAGACATTTTTCTCTTAGCACTCATCGAGATGTAGTAACAGGGTTCCTATTGTTAGGGAGGCAAGTCTTGCTTTTGTTGGCACCAAGTAAGAGTTTTAATGTAAACACCGGCCTCAAAAGGCAACATACTCATAGTTAAGAGAATACAAAAATGTCTAATAATAACATATCTTAATTTTGAATTCTGTCACGTGCTTCTGAGATTACCAGTATTTTAAGTCATAAACGTAACACCATAATTTAAGTTAGAGTAGTCCTATAAAAGACATAGACATCAGAATACAAAGTGGTTTTCCTACTCATGAAGCTTGTTTAAAGTGAATAGTGAAAACAGCCAGAGCCTTGTCACAAAGAAACGGATGTAAAAATAAAGGTCAGGAACCTGGCTCTCTCCGCCTCTGCCTTGGCCAGAAGAACCAGTCCAGCAAAGACATGAAAGCAGCTCACTTTGTGCTCCCTCAAAGCACAAAGGGACAGAAAGGGTGACATTGACATGTCACATGTAACAAAATACAGTGCCTCCTGTTCTTTGGTATTAGCCATCAGACTCCTTTTTATTTCACTCCAGGCCTGCAGGTGAACAAAACACTTCAGGAGCTCCTAGTCCCAAATTCCTTTCAGCTTGGTACATGCTGTCCCTACTCTACTTGCAAACAACAGCTCTCAATAAAAGATTTAGCATGACTTATATCTAACTATTAAGTGTTGTTTAATAGTCTACCTACTGAAATAAGTCTACCTACTAAATCTTTCTACAGGACAGATAATTTTGGGAGTAGTCAGAGGTGACAATAAGCTTTGGTATACCGGCCTTCTCTCTCCTGGTTGCAGAAAATGAATGGAATGAAAATGTTACTTGATATTTAGCCACTACTATTGTTTTGATCCAGCAGAGCAATATTGTACCACGGTGAAATGCAAAGTCAGAAATAAATTTTAAAAAGCAGTTATAAAATGTCGAACTTGTACACATAATACCAGTTAATTAGGCCCATGCTTAGGCACATCAGTTACTGAGGTCCCAGGACCACCACAGAGCCAAGTGTCTGATTTTGCAGATTTCAGTTCTGGCTTCCAGAGCACTGTCCAAATGTAAAGAAGTTTTTCAAAACATTAAGTAGTTTACTAAAAAAGTCATCAGTGGCCTGACAATAATTAGCCACAAGATCCACGATATCATTAGTACCAGAGAGACTCGTGGTAATGATACTCATTTTTCTACTGTTCACATAAAGCCAAGGGTGATGACTGCCAGATATATCCTATCTACTTTGCCTAAGTCTTACTGCCAGGGAAAGTTTATAATATGATTACAGACCTGAGCACACTGCTGCATTATGTCAGATGCTTTTTTTTTAAACTGCCATCTTCCAGATTCACAATTTATATTTAAAATGCCTCTAATCCCAGTGTTGTAGAACATAAAATGACTGTGGAATCAATGCAGCAATATCTCTGAGTTTACGGTCTGGAACAATGGCTTGAAATAACATAAATTGCCTTGTATTTCCTGGCAGGATGTTATTGCTGAAGTCTGGTGACAATTCTCTTAACATCAATTATTCCACTACTGATTCTTCCATGTCACTACTAGATAATGACCCACACTGGATGTACCTACAGATTTTGGCAAATGTTTGCTGTGTGAGTTTAAAGACATTCACTGCATATTCATTGCATTTCATGGTGCCTACCATACAATTCATATGCAATTCATGTGAGAAGGCACTGTGTACCTGTTGTATCTAAATTGTCAGTGATATCCATGTGTTTATACTGCACCAGAAGAGGTTATTGCTGGGTGTCTCCAGAGAGACACCACGTAAATCTTTCTCACAGCTTTCTAATATGCAGTGAATACTGCAACATACAGCAAGTGTGCCACAGTAATTTTTCTTTTTTCCAACAACTTTATGACCATGCTTTCCTCAAGAACACATGAATAGGTTACACTGTGGGAGGAAAAAAAAAAAGCCAGAAATAGTATTATTTACTAAAAACAGATGCTGCCACCTTCTTGAAAATCATTTAGTTTCATTTGTTTAACATTAGGAAAAGAGGGGGTAAAGAAGGCAGCAAGCAATGTAGAATACACTGTACCCTACCCTCTGAAAGAGGCATTTGGCACACAGACAACTCACTTCTTGGTAGTAATAATTAGCAAGTCAACTTCTGTCTGTTTATTTGTTTCCTGATCAGCTGTTTTTGCTATCACAGTACTTTCAATCACTTTCTTTTCTTCCCACACAGTAAATCTACCAGGAGATTAATTATTCTGGCACTATTTAATATACTTTTTTTTTTTTAATTGTCCACAGGGTCTACATGTAGCTGTTTTTGTAACAGGAATAAAATTGCACTACACAGAGTATTTTTGATCATTTGCCATGTCACATCCTTTGCAACCCTAATACTTGTGTTTGGTACATTGAACGAAGTCGTTTACAAGCTAAATATAGTCACCATAAATGAAGCACTAGTTCATGACAGAAGCAGACTTCTGGGATTACAGTTACAGTCCCAGGGTAGCAGCATTCCCAGAGGGCAGAGAGATGTTCAGATGAAAGAGGAAGGCAATAAGCCTCGGAGAGGATGGCTTTATATAGTTTCCAGAGAACAGTTCTTTTTTTTGCTAGGTTGTGTTTCTGATTTACCTGTATTGTCACAACAGCTCCAAGGACACATCATGACAGACTTTCCCCCAGTTGTGTACACAGGAAAGGTTCAGGAAAAAGTAATGTTGCATTCTGCAAATGTTGAGGCCTCCAGATATCAGATAAGATCTTCCCCTTCTCCGTGAGACACCATCTTTTCATTAGGTTTCTTTCCCTTTGTTTTCCATGTCTGCACTCTTACTTTCTACTTGCTCTTATATTTTAAAGGAAATTTTCATTAATTTCTGCTACCTCTTCCTTCAATCAATTGTATTTTTTTTTCAATTTTCTTTTCTTTCCTTTTTTACTGAAGGGGTGTGATGAGGGACTTTTTTCCCTAAATGTACAAATAGATTGCTTCTCAATTCCATGGTGCTAGGAGGGCAGATCAAGGAAAAATAAAGGATAAAGACACAATTGAATAAAAAATATCTACTTTTCATTCATGAACTGCTTATAAGAATAAAATCTTTCCACTGATTGTCTAGTTACAATCAAGATGCACATCTCAAGTGCAATAAATAAAAACTCTATGACTACAGCGATAAAGCTGCAAGAACAATACAAATCAGGCAGCAAGGCAAAATTACTCTGCCAAAAGTGCTCTGGTGAAACTTGAATGAGAAAGCACCTTTTAAAAACAAAGTTTCCTCTTCACCATTAAAAAAACCCCAACAGTTAGATTGCAGAGAGATATTTATCCATGATAATTTATACTTTTCCCAGGCAATTTTAGAATGCTGAATCTAAAGTCAAGGCAAAGAATAGCCCAGACTAGAACTCAATGGACAAAATCAAGTTGTCAGAAAAGACTAAGCAATTAAACTGAGGTCACCTGTGCCATCTTGATTCAGTGTCCCACCAGATCATCTGCAATAGCAGGGATGCTGCTACATGTTCATTATTCTTTGGCTACTTACAATGAATAATTGCAGTACACAGTATAGATGGTGTTTATTTAATAGAGCAAGGCAGTAATCTTTCAAAGCCTCCAGCTGTAGTGAAAAATGAAACTTAAGGTACTGTGATGACAATCACCTCCATTACAAGAGCAGACCCATGGCACCAGGTCCTGGATCATGCAAATAAAGGTAATTCTTTAACATAAAACACAAGCCTGTTCGGCATTTCTTAATTTTGAGTACTTGGAAACTTTGTATTTCCTTAATGTGTCCTTCTCTGTGTGTATTTTCTAAAATATAAACTGAAGCAACACAAAATATACCAGAAACTGTTGCATCAATGGTGATGGTCCATATTGGTCATCAGTAGAAGGTTGATGGCATTCGATGTGTGTCTACTTCGACCCTAATTTCTGAAGAGGACCACATGACTCTGGTCACAAAGCCGTTTGCAGTCTTTACCCACTATTTTCCATTTTCTCCAACTTTTTCCACACCAGGTTTTTGCCCATGAGTTACCTGGCTTTTTTTCCTTTTTAATTCTTCTTGACTTCATAATGATGATTTCCCTCTTTCAGCATCTCATTCCCAGTTTGTCCATTTTGTCTCAATACTTCACTATTAACCTGATTTGTCCCTGATGATCCTGGCTGACAAAATTCTATTCCTCCCTGTCTTGCCCCAGTTCTGCTGAGCTCAGCATCACAGTCCCCTCCTTTGCTTCCAGCTGACAGTCCAGGACTTTTCACCTCTATATCTGAGGCAGGTAGTCAGAGATGAGAGACTTTCATAAAACTGTCCTCTGTTATAGAGAAGAGACCTAATACAGAAGCTCTCTTTCTTCATGAACTCTGCAGAATTTTAAAACTAAATGGCTTTTTATCTTGCAAGCCTAATTTTGGCTGGTAAAATTAGTTTGCACTATATATATAGGCACTACAGCATCACCTATAGTGCCTGTGCAGAGACAGCAATGATGGGAGTTCCCTTATTTATCCTGTGGTATAATCTTAATTTTTTTACTGATGAAATCCGGGTAATCTACCTAGTGGTTGTATATGGTAGTCCTTCAAAACCTGAAAAGGCTGGATTTCAAAAGGGACAGCAAAAGATGAGGGAAACTTAGTACAGTGCACTACTTCTGTTTTCATAAGAAAATATTCAAAAAGAAGGAACATTCTGAATATTGCTGTTGTATCTAAATGATCAGTCATACATATGGGTTTTGGTGCCTGTAAGAAATAAATTTTACAGCAATTTTAGGATACATCTCTTTTTCTTACTTTCACGCCCTAATACTAACAAATGTATTGCTTTTAAAACACCTGTTATTTATCATAAAAATAAATGTCCCTAATATTTTCTTCTACATGACAAACATTAATGGGAAAACCATCCTAAATATGCATATTAATGTGATCTTTCACAAAATCTTATACAATAAGAGTACGCTAATATATTACTTATTCCATAAAGACCTCCACTCTGTGGAACTATCATTTTTCCATTTATGCAGAGCAAAGTAACAATTAGATCCTTGTATTGATTATAATGCTTGGTACGTGCTGGTGTCTTCTATTGTACATGGCCCACTCTTGAGTGATGGCTTCTCTGTAATTCATGATTGACATTTATTTGATAGGGAGATGTAAGCAAAACTGTCTTTTTACATTGAAAATATCTAAGATAAAAAGGCTCTAGAGTTCAGATGTTCCCAGCGTTTTCATGAAAGTCAGTCTCTCTTTGATATTTAAGGTGTCTGAGGTTTTTTATATAGGACATTATCTGATTACCAAAGGTATAATTACATATGGATTTATTTATATTTAAATAAATTAATATTTATTTCTGTTAATTTCTGTATTTGTTCACAATGGTTCAAATAAGATTGATAATGTATCACTCACAAGAATAAATTTTATTTGAATGAGTCATTTATAATTTGAATCTCAAAGTAGGCACTCAAGGGAAAATTACCTAATTTTAAATTGTGAGCATCAATCTGAACTCACATAATTACAAAAATTTTCAAATACCATGATGTAACTGAGCTATGTGATATCCTACTACACGCTTAGTATATTTTTCATCTGATTATGTGGTTTCTGGGGGTCAGACATATTCCATGATCTAAAGTAAAAGCTGGCAAGAGGAAAGGAGGCCTAAAGCTCACTTGTATTCTGCCACTACATTTTCCACGTATCAGGGCTAGTTTGTAGGTCTACTTTTAGTCATATCAACCTCACTAGCAGGTAAAATACTTCCAAAATCCAAGATGTTACTGTCATTAACTTCAAAAAAACCCCAAAAAAACAAAAGCCTGGAAATATTAGAACGGCATAAGAATAAAAAAGTTACTGAGTTTATCTCCTTCTACTGAAGGAGGCTGGACCACTCTTAACAGAAGCTTTCCTACACTCTCTTTCAAAGACTCCAGTAATAGAAACACTATTGTTACACTAGGTGTCTTGCTCCTTTTATTAATTATCTATGTGTTTTGAATATTATCTTCTCCCATTTAATTTAAACCTCTTTTGTTGCAAATTCAATCAATGTTGTCCTTGTCCTCTGATGGACATGGAAGATAGGTGAAAACCACAATGCAACAATCTGTATATACTGGAGGATTTATCCTTTAAAAATCTGATTCTCCTAAATTTATTCAGTGTTTTCAAATTGTCCTCTGAGATTATATATCTAAATATTTTGGCATTTCTAGCTCTACTCTGGACTTATTCTAATTTGCCTACATCATTCATAGAGAATAATTCCTAAAAGTAGACAAGTTATTTTGCCTGAGGTCTCACCAAATATGCAAAAAGCAGGAAAACTACTACCTGTATTATGTACAACACATCTGCTAATACGTCCTAGAATGAAATTTGCTTTTTCTTTAACCACATCAAACTATTTATTTACATTTATTATGTCGCTGTATGCAATCTCTTCAAAATCCTTTTCTGTAATTCGTCTGCCTAAAGAGTGATTCCCCATTTTTTCTCAGTTGGTTTCTTGGGTTCAGGTTGGTTTGGTTTTTTGGGGTGTTTTTTTATCCTCTAGTGCCTTAACATACATTTTTCTTTGTTGAATTTCATCTTGCTGGCTTCAGACAATTTCTCTAATTTATAATATTCACTAACTTCTCACTTTTTAAAAAAATTTATATATTTGCTGTTGCAAAATTTAATTAATTCCTTAATGAAAAGGTATAACTTTCTACCCTGATAGTTATCCTTCTTTCATTCTATCTTCTCATGAGACCCTACCTAACAACACTTTGAATTTGCTAAGTCTCCTTTGCTGAAGTATACTTCTGTCTTTATCCTCCTCATCCATACATGTAGCCTCTTCCTCGAATCTCAAATACATCATAATCATTTCCATCAATATGTCTCCTGTCTTTGGATTTTCAAGTGGTATTGTCTGGCTAGTTTGAATCACACCTAAAACTGCTAGTACCAGCCATTTATTCAAATAAAAATATTGTGCCCATCTGACTAGTTATTATTCCTTGTGTGAAAAGCAAAATTACTCTTTCAAAGATACAAACTTAATTAAAACCATCTCCCACAACCCTGCTATTTTAATGCATTACATAGCTACACAAAAATAGCCTCATTCACACCTACTCCTTCTGTTTGGCAGTTTATAGTATATCCTTACCATTAAATTAACCTTATTTTTTTTCCCTTTCATCTTCACCCAAATATCCAACCACACTGCCTCCTCCTGAACTTCAGAGCAGGTATGTGTACATTCATGCTCCACAGAGCAACAGTTCCCTTCAGCATGGGCAGGGTTTCACCCTATATTTAAACTAGACAAGAGCGTTGTAGCTATTTCACATAAACTTGCCTGGGTACTTTTCAGGGAAAACAAAGAATGACCTGTTGTAGTGAGCTGCCTGTGTACCAACCCAAGAACAATGCAGGCTACAAGTGCATGTGAGGAGAAGCTGGCTGAGTATGGATTAAAATGGATGAACATAAAAAAGGCACTATTTCATTAACACAACAAAAGGCCGCACAGCATATCCAAGTGAGTAAACAAGAAAAATCTGCAACAGCCCTATAATTATCATGTAAGTTGAGATTAATAATAGTAGAAATACTCGTCTCATGCTCTTCTAATCAACAAATCGTAGATTACAGAGTAATTAGTAGGGAATTTATATATGATTATTAAGCTCTAGATTACATAGTGACTAATTACAGTAGCAATGTGAAGGCCTTCCACGCAAAGGACTATGGAATCTTCTGGCACAAAGTACATAAATTAAAGGTGTAGAATGTCATGGAATTGTATACATGATCAGACATGTATATTAATATAACAAAATATTTCTCCCTTTCTCTAAAATAAGGAAAAATAAAGCACCTAAATAATTTCAGCTTTTTTTTTTTAAACACACACTGTTATCAGACACAAGATTTAGTAGAAAATACTATTCATGATTTATTGAATGACTGTGCTGATAAAAATATCTGCTTTATTTTCATTAATTTGAAAAAAGGACCATTTAGAGAAAACTTGAAAGCCTAAGCAGTATGATGGACACATGGTATTTTTGTGACTGTCACTCCAATTAATTGCAGTGAGCATTGTATAGGACAATCTCTATCCTTTCAAATGAGGTCACATCCTTAAAAATTTAAACCTAACGTGAATTCTTCCTGAAAATGAAAAAAAACACCCCAGTATCAGATTTTTTAATTCAACCAAATATAAAACTGGTTTCTAAGTCCACATAGGGACACCAATAATATGATTTTCTGATGTTGTAGGGTATGTAGCAACTGTGGGGGGGGGAACTGACAGAGACTAAGCATTAACAAAACACAGACCTTAATTTAGGAGCCCAAAGTTAACTTTCAGTCTTAAGTACAGCAGCCTTAAAATCAATCCTCATAAGAAATTACCTTTAAGCACTATTTTAGTATTATTATTTTAAAACAATGATAACTTATTTCCTGGGAAAACCAGAAGAGTAGGTAACTTCTGGGCAACAGAGGAGAACATTGGTACAGCCCCTGTCATACCCGCTTCATTTATCAATGTCTGCTTTCGACTGCAATCCACAGCAGTAACAATCTTAAAAATTGATCAAGACTCCATAACAAGAATCAAAAGAGAGCAAAAGAGGTAATGAAACACAGCATTCACTCAGCTCTATGTAATCAGAAGAATAAAAAACTATATGCTAGTAAAAAGAATTAAGTTTGGGGGAAAGAACATCTAACTAGAAATAATACGAAAAGAGTGTGGAACATATTCTTGCAGCTGCCTAAGCTAGCTTTACTTTTAAGTTCTAGTTATAAATGCTAAATAAGATCAAAAGACTTGTTCTCAAGTGAACAATTTGACATAGCATGCTTCATTCTTATATTAACAAAGACCTGGGAATCTGCTAGACAACATTAAACTGTCCAGTGCTGCTTAGCCTTATGAAAGATGTGTCAGAAAGTCCTGAATCCTGCTTGTCAATTAGCAGATCTTGCAAAGTGTGAAGAGCACTTATAGTATCAGGAAATATATCATTTGATCTGTGAATCTTCCATTACTCCAGGCAAGAATTATTTTTTAAACTCTAGAAATGCCTGATTTCTTTTGAGAGTTAACTTGGGAAGAGACCTTCCATGTACATTTCTTCCCCATGCAGTGCAGAAGACTGGCTTGGTTGCCCCTCTGGCATCATCCAGCTCTTTAAGTTGGTACAAAAATGTCATAGTCAGAGGAATCCCAAAGAAATGAAGAAATAGTTATTGAGTAGTCTATTTTCTAAAGCTAATGATGAAGGGATCAAAAAACAGGGCTGTTCTCAACATGAAAAGAAAACTAGGAAGCCTGAAGCTCTTTCACTTAATTTTTTACACCCTCTCTGCAGGGCTTTTCTCCAGGGTCTTTTGCTAGACAAAGCTTAGTAGTGAGGTTGACTCCAGTGTTGTGAAGAGCACAGCGAGGCCAGAGGGGGAAATTGATACCTTGGGCTGCAAGATGCAGTTAAAGCAGCTGACTTTATAATAACTTACATAGCTTATAGCATACTCTGTCAGCATATTTCTACTCGTCAGCTGAATTTTTAATTAATATATTTTAAATTAAATAATAATTTAATTCACCAGGTAAAACACAGAAGCAGCATTGCTGCACTATCCACCATTGCACCGCAGATAAAAAGACCTGTCAGCTGGGTACTTGCACGTCTTCACTGCTTCCCAAATCTTGATTAAGCATAAGTATGGATTCTCTTTCATACTTCACAGTGAAAAAAAATTCAAACTTCTTCCTTATTTTCTATCCTTGCTAGGACGATACAGCTGCTGTCTGTATTTATGCTCATTTATCATCAATCATAGCAATAATTAATCAACCCATTAATCACACAAAGAGAATTTTTGCCAAACACATTTTGAAAAAAGTAGAAGTTTGGTTGATAAAATACATATGTGTGAAATGGATGAGGACAGAAAAGGACCAGGGCATAGAAAATCTGTTAAATATTTATATTCCTGCAAAATAAGTAAAATATTGAATCATCAGTACTTTTTAAATACACATATGCATTAGAAAAACAGATACAAATGCTGCTACAGAAGGTGAAATAAATCTAAAACAGCAGAAGGAAAGACAGTTGTAAGTGGGAATGAATGAAATATGCCAGAAATTGTTATGGTTTACAGAACTGAAAAATAGATAGAATGCAGGATAAGTAAGCTTGTAGGCTACTAAAAAACAAAAAGTCGTGAGAACTCCACAATGAACTGTTTATATTCCAGAAAAATTAAATAGATTAAAAATAGGGAGAAATATCTCCAATATTTCCAGTATTTCCAAGCATTTATATTATATCCAATATAAATGCTAAATATCTCATGAGGAAGAACAAAACCGAACACAGTTAAGTTCAGATGGTAGTACAGGGTTTAATCTTCAAACCAACAGTCATGATAGATTTCACACATATTATATTGTATTGTTTTCAATAATGACATGCAATTGCAGAAGAGAAGAGATTGTTAAATATAGAAAAAACAGAGATGTGAAATAATGCGAAAAAGCCGCAGAAAAATATAAAAAAGCCACAGAAAATATAACAGCACCTTGATAATAACTGTTGAGAAATTCATATGAGTATTTGTCCAATATTTGTGAAAATGTGTCTCAAAGGAAGTTAGCAAAGAACAGTGAACAATAAAAAGAAGTCAAGATTGGCAAGATATTGAGTTAAATTTGTCTCTAATGAAATACTGCAGTAATAGGACTACAACAAAATAAATAGACATTAAAATGTCAGATTTCTTTTTCAACTGCATGAAGACAGGCTCTTCCCAAATACTTTTGACAATAAGGCTAAAATAAGAATTAAAAAATACAACACCATGTCTATGTTATAAATGGTGGACAATGTCCCATAGGAATGCAAAAGAAATAGGAAAGAAATCACTTGGAATGAAACCATGGAGCTTATTGTCATGGACTACAGTTTACAATTCAACTCTGAATGCACTCTTAAGAATACTAGAAATCACTAAAAACAGGTTTCACTATCTTTGTGTCTTTTCTGACTATTCTTATTAATTTTGATGAACTAGATTATTTCCTAGGTACAACAATGATTTCATAACTGTAGACAAGCAAACATAAGATGTTCTGTTTTTAAGAACAAATGGATCTTTAAAACACCTTTAGATTATATTTAGATTTAGAATACAAGTGTTTTGACTGCACTATACCCTGTAGCGAGTCAATGGCAAGACATAGTATGACAAAAATAGATCTGTTAGGTTATTATCTTACATGGGTTTCTTCAGCTGCAGCACCATCACATGTGGCTCACCTACCTCCTCTTTTCCTGATCACCTCTTCCATTTTTCTGGGACAGCTGTTATTATAACAGTGTGGTGACCCAAACCAAGGAACTGGTGAGGCTGGAAAAAGCTCTCCCTTTCCATGGCATCACTTTTCAGACTGATGGCTTTGCCAGGACTGTTCACTGGGTGGTTGCACAGCTGAGAGGACAAGTGCAAGGGGCTGAGGGTAAAAGAAACAATTAGCTGAAGACTGCTTAACTTGGCCTGAATCTCATTTTACCTCAACAGCTGAGGTGACACGGCACCTGCATTTCCATCTTGATTTTGTATAGTAATAATTTGCATATCAAAGGTAAATTTTTAGCTTTGTCTACACCACACTTGCCCTTGCCTTCTCTGACTTCCACGCACTCAGCGTACTGGGCTCTGCAACTCTGGTTTCAGTATTACTTGAGTGTACTTAGCAGTGCTAACTCTTTTTTCGTTTTATGCCAGAGAAATAAGCAACATCTCCAGGGAGAAACAGAGAGAACTTCACAGAGGCAAAATAAAAAACAGGTAATTCACTTGCATTCACAAAAATGGATTTCTTTTTCAGAAAATTGTTTTCTATACTGAATAAAAGTGCCTGTTTTCAAAACTCAGTGAAAAAATTCAATTTTCTATGAGATTTCTAAATTCTTTCTAATTTCTATGAGATTTCATTTCATCATGGCATTTTACATCATAATTACATGCTTTTTAAAAAGTGGAAAGCATAACTCAAAGAGACACTCCAGTAATTAATATGTCTTCAGAAGAAAAATATTAGACCCTTAATAAATGTTTGGTTTAGATTTGAAACATTTTGTTTCAAACTAAAACATGGCAATATAAATTGTGATTTTAATCTAGTTTTAAAGTTCCTGGGTTGAGTAAACGAACTATTTAGAAATTGTCTAATTTTCACTAGCATACACCTAGGTACAAACAGGAATACTGAATTTGAATGAAATAATTAGCATTAGCACATATATGTTTCTCATAAAAGCTATGATATGAACACTTCTTTATTGTAATGATACAAAGCTTTGCTAAATAAAGACAAGCAGAAATCTTTCTGTGGTACATAGGAAGAGATCTTGAAGGGCTCCAAAGATTACACAATTTTCCCCACCTTAAAATAATTCTCTACTTAGTCTTTATGAGGCTTTACCATAGAGTAGGTATTCTTCATGGCCTTCACTGATTGTCACAGCTTCAGCAGAAACTCTTCTCAGACTAGAGGCAGACCTTCATCTCATGCAAAGAATTTTTTCAGTACATTTTTATCACTGCTGTTTTATTTTGAGATACCTGATGCATAATCACTTCTCGCGACAACTTCCAATATATCTGTAATAAGGGGGAACCCAATATTTAGATTATATTAACATGTGTGAACTAAGAAAACATTTTAATTGTTTGGAAGGCCTTAGAACAGAGATCTGCATGTATCAATGATGTATCAATTGCCAGTCTTTTATTTCTGCACTGCACTGTAAGGTTCATTTGGCAAGAAATTCCTATTTTCAGCAGATGTATAAAACCAAAAAAATGTTCATTTCTAATATCATATTTCCTTTGCATCAACAGTTTCACTTTTGACAATTTTACTGCTTTGTGAAATCAAAATTATAACATCTTTGTAAAATAATAAGTTGGATCTTAGCAAGGAAATTTTTTAGTTTGCAGCAATCCTGTATCATGAGAATACCTTTTCCCACTCCTTAATCATTACTTACTGTCAGAAACCATCAGTGTGGTACTTTATTTCTATGAGATATTCCTTGCTCAGTGCTTATTTCATGCTTTTTGGATTAGCAAAAAACAATTTCACACCCAGTGAAATTAGTGTTACATGTAATAAGAATATGCAGCTTGAAGCTTCATTCTCCTGAATTAGCCTGATTTGGCACAATAGGTTCCTAGAGAGCCATACCTCTATTTCAAATGGTTCAGTGAGAACAAAGGTATTTTTTCTCCTTCTTTCACTCTACTCTTATCAGAACCGGAGAAAACATCAGGAGAGTTTCAATTTAGTAAAGCACTTACTATTTAGTATGTGCTTAACTTTTTGTTAGTCAACAAAGCGCATAAAAATTTCTTCCTGACTCCAAATCATATACAAGCTTAAAGGGAAAGCATATAATTGATTTCATAACAGAAGACCAAACTGAGAAATACATTTTAAATGGACTTACCCAAGAAAAGCTGTCATCTGATTCCATTAAAATTCATTAAAGATTTTTCCTTCTCTAAGTCTATTAGTATGGCTGGGGAGATTAAACCATCAACCTTTAAAACCCTATCTAAAGTTAATACCTTTCTCTCAAAAAACTTTAGACAAGTATCAAAGTTGTCAGGTTATGTTCAGCAAATAACTATAGATTTTAAGAAATAAAAACCATCTGTAATGTAATGAGATTAAGATATGCACTATTTGTAATATTGCCAAATAAATGCTATCAGTGTTTTTCAAAACCACTTCTCACTGAACCTCAGAAATTATATCACAAAGTATTTTCTTTTCACGTTTCTTCTCAAATGTGCAAGTCATCTTTGGGCATTTTTTTCCTCCATCAAATACTAAACAATGAAACAATTTTAATAGAACAGCACACTACACTAGTAAAGGTCTTGAATATTTATAATGAATGGAAAAGCCACCAGTGGTCATGTAACTTATATTCCATCCCAAACAGAGTAGAAGAGTACTGAATAAACCTGCATTTGATGTGTCCGTCTTCCAGTTTAGCCTCATTACTATCCCTAACACTGCCACAGTATGATTTTCATATTTTCAGCTTTTAAATTCCTAACTTCTGAAAACCTCATGCATGCCTCTTCATTTAAATCCTCACTCTTCCTATGTAACAGTCCCTGGGGACATAGGTTGGTGCAGTCAAATACTACCAGGGATAGAAAAATGAGGTGGTCAACTGTCAAGACTAAAGAGCATATACTCATTCAGAGACCTCACCAGCATTCCCCCAATCACCTGTACCCATAAAACTTGTACATTTTTAGGGAAGCACTTTTATGTCTTCACTATTTCTTTGTGAAATCCCTGTATCCTTTACCCACATTTCTTTCTGAATTACAGTAATTTTCTTCCTTTCAATATTCCCCAAGTTCCAGCTGTTCAAATGCAGATACTAAAAACAACTGATGAATTAAATTGTTGCTAAAGAACCTCAAGTTTCTCCCATTAATTTTAGAAACAGATTCATACAGTCATGCACTACCACATGTGCATTTATTTCCCATTTCTCCTATGGGACTGGAAAAGGACAGAGCTAGCCAGGAAAGTCATGGCACAAGCCTTGGTACAATCCAATCCAATTTCTCTCTTCAGAGGTTTCCATATACTGGGTTTCTCAGTCCCCGGTGAAATGTAAATCTGCTGCTCCCCCAATTAGAAATTCTGAAGGAAGCTGAGAAAGGAAGCCCTAACCAGCACTCTCCTTCAAAAGGCTTTCCCCAGGGCTCAGAAATGCTCAGCAGACCTACTCCTTAACCATGCCACCTGGAAGTGCTGCCCTGATTCCCACCACCTTGCCCACCCCGTATAGCTCTCACTTTTCCAACAAAAAACACTCTTTCTCCTTGGCCTATATGTCTGCTATCACTTATTTTATAATGAATTCGGGAATCATTTTTAATGGAGAATTTGAGAAAGGTGAAGCCATCTGGCAGAGTTTTCTATTCATTTTTGAATTGTAACCTTTGCAGCTGTCATCGGGAGATAAGAACCTTGTAAGCAATGAGAGTGCTTGGCTGTGTGATGAAAGAGTGTCTGGAAACAGAAACAGACAATAAACCCACCGTATATAAATATGATTCTTATAACATGAAAGCAGTACCACTGAAAAAGTGGTTAAAGGAGTCAAGTATATGGAGAGTAACAGTCACAAAAAAGGAGTAACCAAAAACAGATCAAAATCTTATTCTCCTGTTACAGGACCTATCAAATAGCTAAATGTAGCCTAAGTTAAAAACAGAGGGGTTTTTTGCCTTCTTTTTAAAATAAAAATATATAGTCAGAGTTATTTTAGTACAATAAGTTGGATATATACATGTGTCTTTCATACACAGGAAAAGAGAAAGAAGGAATATAGAACTGGAGGGAAACATGAACAAAGATCCTTTTCCTGTAATCTGAGACACCCCAAAATTATTTATTCTTTTACAAAATAATACTTAATTTTTGATATATTATTTACTAATCTCAGACATCAGTGAGTGTGAGATTCCTGTTAATTTCCAATAGGTTTGGATCAGTATCTAAGCAACCATTTTTTCAATACTTGAAGTATGTCATTATTAACTAATGGCAGCAAACAAACCAATCCCAAGTATATGTAGATAATACCTGATACAAAGCCACTGTCATCACAGAAATATCCCTGTAACTATGAAAAGTAGATGAGAGGATAACAAAAAATAATCATGGCAAAAATAGATAAACATATTGAGAAACTTCCCAAAACACTGGGTGTAAACTTTGATAACTTGAATTTGTTAATCATGAGACCTGATTTCTAGATAAATTAAGCTCAAAGCTGGAAAAGACTGCTTGCAATTATTTTTAGATTCCTTAAAGCAACTCCTCCTCCTAAATGAATATTTCCACTCATTCAAACCACTGTCTTCCTCATTATCTTCAGACTTGCAGGGAACTGTATTGACAGTGCATCAATTGATGTAGTAACCTATCCTCTGAAATGCTATTAGCTTGAATTTGAACTGCTGGATTTTACATTGAATTAAATAATCCTAATTTTATCCGTATAATATTTGTAAAACTACATCAGTCTGAAATCTAAATAGAAGAACGACTGTGTACCAAACCTTGGATTTCTGTAAGTTTTCATTCTTAATAAAACTATGAATGAGTGATCTACTCCAGCTCTCTAAAATGATCCATTGCCTTCCAACATAGACAAAGTTGACTCAAAGGCCAGAGATCAGCTGCTAAGTATAGTAGGGAAGTTATGTAATTAGTTGTTTTGCAAGATCACTGAACAATTGGACTGCTCATATGTTGCTGAACTCAGCTACATTAATATTCTATATTGCCCAACATCCACAACATTTAACATTTCTATTGACTACTTCACAGATTTTATACTACATCAAAGCAACATACAATTAAAAAGAAATGCACCATAAAGTAGCAAAAAATTTGAAAGCATTAAATGAATTCACATATATAGGCCTTGAGGAATTGTCCCTCTTCTCCAGGAGTTACTGTGACCAGCTATGTAGTATATATGCCTGGGTTTGCACATATATACCTATGGTTTGCACAGATGTATAATGATCATATATTAAATTGACTCTTCATAAGTGTCACAAAGATTTTTGTTTTTTTTTTTTTTTGGCTGAAGTTCATAGTTAAACGAGCATGATGCCTAAGAAATTTCATTTTATTCTGTTTTCATTTTATATTTGAAATATGATTCCTTCTCTGTTTCATTGCTTGAACACTTTCATGTTTTTGGTTTATGTCTCCATTCATAAAGTACATAAGTGCATGCATGACTTTAACCATGCATGAAAACCCAACTGCAGTTATTGCATCATTGCACCTTGTGACTAGTTCCATTGGCTTTAACAGAATCTAAGCACTTGCTTGAAACTAACAGAAATTAAGTAGGTGCTTAAATACTTTGTTTAATGAGTCTGCAATGACTCTCATGTACTGAACAGTTCATGAACTGAACTGTAAACAGATGAATGAATCACAGTTATATCACTTTGTAATTGTTGTATTTGTTTAGCAGAAAAAGAGTTTGAATATCATACATAAATTTTATTTCATACATAAGAGTACAAAACTTAATACTAATAAATCTAAAATCTATTTCTTCACCTTCAGTAGTAATCAGATTGGAAGAGTATCAGTAGAAATATTTTGAAGGCTTTTCTATCTGCTTTAGCTCATGTTTCTGCAAAGATATAAATTGATAATAAAAGATAAAAGCATAAATTAGGCCAGCTTCAAGTGTTAAAGTGATAAGCGTGACATTACAGAATGAATTTACAGACTTTATAGTATTTTAGTTACATTAAGGACAGATTAAGAATATATTACTTCACAGAGAAGATACCAGTTACAAATAATAAATGCATAATTCATGTTGCTGTACTCAACTGATAATGTCCTTTCTTTTCACAGTTCCATTCCAGTTTTAAAGATGTAGCTACCATGCATTCAAGCATTCTGCCTTAAATGAAAAAAAAAATAAATAACAAGAATTGCGTACATTTTGCCATGAATATAAATATTTATAGAACATCTTTGTATACTATTTGTAAAACTTTGGGGATTGTGATGTCATCTTTGTTTTAGAGATAAACTGCAAAGATTTGAAAAGATTTGCCTAACTTTGGAGTAAATAAGGGTCAGATTTTGCTTAGCTGATTTTAAGTGCTATGGAAGTAAGAGAGAATGACAGTCTCATCTGGAGCCCCAACCTGAGTTAAATCTAACTGCTTATTTAGTGATAGAGCTAGGAAAAGAAAGGAATCCCGAATGCCATTTACCATCTGACAATCTAAATGAGGTGCCCATGTCTTTCCTCCGGTTTTATGGCCAGTCTCAACACCACTGTGAAGTGATTTAGTCATACAGAGTATTCAAAGTGCTGATTTTTTTTTTCCTTAAGGGTCAGTGGGTGAAACAGCAAATACATAAGCAAAAGAAAGTGGTGGATAAAGCTGAACCAGCTTGGTAGAAATGCAGTCTGGCTCAGAATTTCCCACAGCTGTAAGATTAGGGCACTAAATGCCCTAAACCTTGTGCACAGCAAGGGTTTGGGGAAGTGATTTGGCTAGAAACCCTATTAAATAAATGAATCCCTGAACTAATTCCTGAACTGGCTCACCAGGAAGCTGCCTGAGTGTCAAAAGCAAAAGCAAGGGTGTGGGTGCTGATGCGAGAGAGGGAGGAGAACAACAGAATTGTGGCAGCCTGGATTTGGATCAGGTTAAAACAAACCACACCTGAAGCCCACATAAATTGTGACATGGGGACAACCTGATGCTAAATCAATGAAGATATGATAGACTCTTAGGCCTAGCAACATTCTCACTTTAATGCCCCCAACTAGAGGAAGATTTTAGCTTTACTTTTTTCTCACCAAGTCCTTAGCCTTGTATATGAAGATACCAATAAGAAAGCAAATAAAATTTCAAAAATATTGAATTGAAAGATTTATTCTGTTCATGCATTAGCAGTGTATGTCTTAAAAAAGACATATGCAATTTCACCTTAAAAGTCTTTTAACTACTCTACATACAGGGGAAAAAATGTTTTGTCACAGAAATTCTACATTTATCTAACTGAGAACTCCTTGTTGAGATAGCTTAATTCCCTGAAGACAGTAGCAACAGATAGGGTTTATTATTCTGTTTGAGTACCCTGAATTCTATAAAGTTCACATAATGCATGTCTTGCTGCAAAAAAAACAAACAAACAAAAAACCAAAAAAAACAACCCCACCTCAAACCAATTTAATCATTTGTGGAATTTATTATTTTACACTAATTTTTGCAGAAACTTGGTAAAATTTGTAAAAATACACTATAGCAACATACCATAAATTGTACAAATAAATGTGAATTGAATTTTATTTAATCTATACAACTTCTGCAAAATTCCATAGAGCAATATACAAACACGTCCTTTCATTGGCACAGTAAATATGGAGTGTTTGTGAAGTAGGAATGCACAGGATGGGAGAATAGGTCCTACAGTTGCATTCAGTAACTTAAAGAAGGGAGGTTGGAATGAGAGTTTTTTCAAATAATTAAGTTCAAAAAATCTGGATACCCCATTTTCTGGGTCACTGCTGTAACCAGCATGCTATCCTGAGTATTCAAAATGAGATATGCCAGTGTCAATGTACATAACTATTTTTTTGGGGAAAAGAATGAACAAAAAGATGTCCTAGTGCATTGTTACTTTATTCTATCTTTGAACTGAAGCAAATATCACCACCTGACTTCAAAGACCTTGTCCAGCATGCTGGTGTTTCAGGGTCTCCTATCAGCTAATGCAGCATTCCTCTAACATTTTTTTTCTAAAGAATTGGCCACAACTTACTTTTGTGAGGGGAGCCGTTTTGCATGTATGTGAGATATACTTTCAGAATGCTTAACAGAACAAGTTCCTCAGCAAACGAAGGCAAAGTAACATCTTGTTTCCATATCTCAATCTGGTTTTGGCAGAAGCTAGGCACAAACTTGCTCAGGCTGGGCAGAAGTCTAGACACCCTAGTACCAGCATTTCTGTGTGTGAACTGGCTACACCAATGCATTTCCGAAGCAAGAAATCAACACAGCAAGACCATCAGAAACATAGTTTTGGATGTAGGCAACTATGTTATATTCTTCATACTTAAATTCTCATTTGGATATAGCCACTACACTCATAATTTAAATGCTTTTAAAAAAATGTGAAACATAATCACATTCAAATAAAAGTGTGATAGCTGCTTTATGAATGTGTAGATATGTTCGCATGGTGTGTGATTGTTCATTATACAGATGGGCTTATTTCCATACCATGAAGGAACTGCTTCAGATGGGTGGAATAATTTCCCCCTTCCTTTGTCACAGGCTGGGACTTTTTGCACGAAAGGGTGCTGGTTTACATCATAGGACTTGCCTGATCATGAACTTCTTTAGCAAAACAAAACAAATGAAAAACACATACCAGTACTAATTATCTTTACTAGTTATTCTTCCTCCTCAGAGCAGTCCCACGTTTTTAGGCACCGTATGTAATGTGACTAAAGGAGATGATACGGAGCTATTTATTAGTAATAACCACCACTGAAGGACTTCTCCATTTCCTCCCTACAGGTTTGAACAGGTTCTCCAGCAAACTTGTTGTAGTAGTTTTACTATGATGGTGACGGTAAAGATATGCTTTAAGAAGATTTGTAAGGAAAATTATATATTTGCAGGGAAGAAAGAAGCAGGCTTTCAGGTAGACAAACGCAAACCTGCTCAGACAACAGGAAAGACTCTTTTGTCTGCAGTCGTGGAGACATTTAAATGACTGATTCCTTTCCCAGAGAGTTAGGTGCTTAAATCATATTCCTTTTTCATGGAATGTGTACCACAATGTCCCCTCAAAATGACAGAAAAATTATTTGTTATTTCAATTCATTGATAGGTAGAAAGTTTGTTATCCTTTCCATTAGTTTAATATTGTTAACTAAAGGCTTCCTGGGGGAAAATAAAAAAACAAACAAACAAAAAGAAAGAAATGGGAGAGAAGTTAGTAATTTAGGACCCAAAGAAACATTTAACTACCAGTGTGGTTGTATGTACCAAAGTTTGGCAAATGTACATACATTAAAGGCAGCAGGGAATAACCAAATTGACACCTGGAACCTTTTTGGCCCCTGAAAATTCTGAGCTTATAAAGGAATATAAGTACACTGAACATTTTTTCCACTTGAAATGAAAGAATAAGCTCTCACTAAAATCATGACTTGAGAAAACTATTTAAACTACTAATCTTTGTATTTTTTTTTCTTAAATAAAATCTCTTTTTGAAAGAGATTTACTGTCTTTGGAAAGAATCATCTGTAACACCTGGTACTTTTAAGGGAAAATGAAAATAGAGCTAACCCTTGGTGTTAGCACCTGTAAGGTAAAGGAGTAGAAACAAAAAGGGCGTAAATTGCTTTAAGATAAAGGAACCCAGCTGTAGACACCTAATGCATGAAAAAGCTGAGAAGCATGAATTAATGAGAGCAAGGGAAGGGCCAAAATTGTTCAAAAAGTACCTGTGGCCAAAAGTTCACATTTTAATTTACAATAAAGACAAAAATGAAAGAAGAAATGAGTACAGGGCTACAGGCCTGCCCATGAATTGTGTCCAAATTGCGCAAGAAACTGTTTCATATCCACTACTGCAATCCAGTGGCCAGCTCTACTTCCATTGGCAATTTATGAACTTAGGAGTTTTGATTCTCAACCTCACTGTATGTAGAAAAAACAACATTTATTTTCCCTGAAGTATTGTGGATAATAATCAGTATCTGCAAGATAAATTCTAAGTAGGTTATACAGAGGTGGCAAAGTACACTAATAATATGTTGACATTCTAAATATAAACACTGCAATTATATTGCTACAACTACAACTACCAAATGCCTTGGATGCAAAGGAAGGAAGCAAACTTTAATCTTAAGAACAGACACTGCATCGAATGGAGCTAATCCTGTGCTTAGGAACCTTGCTGAATCACAGCTCTTTTGAATGTGTGCTGTCATACAGGCCACCAACTGTTGAAGCATGGCAGTAGGAGGCTCTTTAAAAGAAAGTTTTAAGGTCCTGAATGCAAGTAATTTAAACTTAAGTAAAATTTCTTGCATAAATGAAAATATTAATTCAAAGTATTTAATACCTATGTAAAGTACTTTATGTCCTTTTGAATATCTGAGCAGTGAATGCTTTCTTAGTTTTTCTTGAAAGGAAAAGGTTTCAGGAAGATCAATTTTTTTGGGTAGACTGAAGTAAAGGTACTATCTTGAAAATAATTATCACAATGAGCTTATATCTTTTATCTGAATTTGCAATTATTTGGCTTAAAAAAAGGTTACATTTTTATGCATACTGAGATTTTTTCAATGTTTTAATGTTTATTTTTCTAACTGCTATCTTAAACAAAATTTGCAGTTATTGTTAAGAGAGCTGTGTTGGTTTGCTTATCTTTTGAACAAACATGAATTAAATTTACAGCTTGACAGAACATTACATTTGCAACTTAAGGAATCTGGAAAATACTTCATTCAAGGCCTGAATCATGGTAAATCTGGTATACAGTGTACAAAGCATAGTCACAGAACTGGTAAGATTGGAAAGGACCATAGTAGGTCATCTGGTTCAACCTCCCTGCTCAAGCAGGGTTATCCGAGAGCACATTGCACAGAATGGCATCCAGATGGTTTTTTAATATCTCCAGTGAGGGAGACTCCACAACCTCTCTGGGAAATCTGTTCTAGTGCTCAGTCAACCTCACAGTAAAGAAACGCAAAAGGAAATTATGTAAAGTAATAAAGCAAAATAGAAGTGAAAACTTGCATTCCAAAGAGTTCACAAATGGAATTTGAAATTTTGGAGCAGAAGTGATGTCATCCTCCTTGACTGGTGACTTTTCACAGGCTGACAGGAAGCAGAGATGACCTAATGATTTTCTGAATTAGTCATAACCCTTCCTGTCAACAAGCTAAAAGATAAAAATGCATGTTATGTCCTCTGAGTATTAAGACTACAAATCGCACTCTAAGGGTGTCTTAAAATTCAGGATAAACGTACATAAATTTGTAATTCTTACATATAATTATATATTTGTACTCATTTTTTGTATACACGCAATTATTTCTCATTACTATTGAGTTTACTCCACATAGAAACTAATAGGCCTTATATTCTCATGATGTCACATTTCATAAAGAGGAGATGCCAAATGCCACCCTTGATTGTGACTTGATTTACTCATCAGCTTTGCAGATACCCTGCTCACTGGAGCAGAGGGTAGGAGCTGTGAACAGGGTAAAACTGGGCCAGACCAAGGCATGAAAAAGATTGGGATTTCCTTCCCAATTTTGATGCGTACGCTTCACAGCGACTTGGTTCACACACCAATTTGCCCTGTCTTCCAGCATAATCGTCAACAGCTTCTTGGCTGCTCTGGAAAGAGCTATATTCAGTACTCTGCTGCTGCTGCAAGAGATGGGTGCCTCCTCGGCTCGTCCGAGCGCAGCCCGGCACTCCAGCCAGCCATCCCCAGCCATCCCCGAACACCCTGCAGGCTGGAGCAGGGGACGCGGCCGGGCTGGGGCCGGCGCGAAACCCACACCTGCCTGGAAACGGGGAGTAAAATAAGGCGTGGCAAACCTTTTGGGACGTGCGCGGGGAGCTACTCGAACACGCGCTCCCACGCGTGGGGAACGACCGGCTCTGCCCAGGGCTGTTCCTGTGCAACCGAGGGGGCCGCGGCTGCCCCCACCGCTCATTTTTAACTTTCCGCGGGGAGCGGACGGGACCGTCTCAGGCGCCCCTGCAGCACTGAGGGAGCGCGGGGCAGGCGCGGCAGCCGCCGGCGCTCGCCTCCACCCCGTTCCCCGCAGCCCCACCGCGCTGCCCCTCGGGCGGGACGCAGGGGTGGGGAAGGACGAGCAGAGGGCACGGGGGCAGCCGCACGGTCCCAGGCCGTGCCCGCGGCAGGGGGCGAAGGCCGCGCTCC
>VZRL01000798.1:300864-318609 GCA_013397895.1 Origma solitaria
CTACAAGCTGGAGGACCTGGAGACCCTGGCCACCGTGGGTGAGTGCGGGAAGGAGGGGAACAAAGGAGCCGCCGAGGTGCCTGCCTGCGACCGTGCCCGGTGGGAGGAGGTGCCCCAACAGCCGCCTGTCCCCTTCCCCAGCGCCCTCTTTTTTGTGGTTTTTTCTCTCCGCCCCCCCAACCTCCCTCCCCGCTGCGCTCCCCCTCCCCATCCCGTCTCATGCCGCGCCACCGCTGCCCGGTGTGAGGGCAGCCGGGGCTGCCTGCGGTGGCTGTCGGTGCCTGTGGGCGGCTGAGGAGGACGCGCCGCAGCCCCCGCGCGGTTCGGGAGCCGCGCTGCGGGAGCCTGCTGGCATTGTCTGTCCCCGGTGCTGCCGGTGTCACCGGCTCCGGCGGCGGGATCTGCAGCAGAGCGAGCCTGTACCCGGACCCGGGTTTGGCTTGGCTGTGAGATAGGTACTGCCACTGCTGAAGCTGAAAGACCTTTTGGTATTAAACCTCGTTTATCTGGTTTAACTTCATTTACTTGCATCCTGATAAAAAATTCGTCATTTAAATTAGTTGTCGGGCCAGGGAAGAGATCAAACAGGTTAGCCGAATACAGCCGAGCATATGTCAAACCCTCAGCATGCTGTTGCCCTGAATATTGATGCAAAGATGTTTTGCGTGTGTAGAATTTTGGTAAGAAGGTATGGTCTCATCTCACAGGTACCACACTTACTAAAACTGCCTGTAGTTAGCGGCAATGCAGAGTAAATGCATGTGTTTTATAAATATGCATTTCAGACACCAGTGATGATGTTGACTGTGTTCATGTCTACTGTATCTGTGCATTGCATTTGAACATACATACATATAGTTACGTATGTTTTCGAGCCTGATTTGAAAGCTTCTATGTTCAACTACATGGAAGTTTTATTCCCTTTTCCATTATAGGACTGTGAAATTGTTTTGGATAAATTTATTCCAATAAATAATGTGATGTAAATCTTCATTTCCCCTAAGCTGTCTTCAGCCAAAAAGGTGCAATATAAACACTTTCTTAGTGAAGGTGATGGCTTTAAACATGGAGTTGGGAAGGCCCAAGAGTATTGTTATCAGTAAAGAATATACTATCTTCTCTTAAAGTGCATTGTGTTTTGAGGAAATATTCCAATTTGAAATGTGGGCAGACATTTTACTGATAAATTATTTGACATTATTAAGAGACTTCTTGAAAGGTTTGTGATGGTTTTTTCCCTCCAGAAGTGGTTGATCTTCTTCATTGCATTATGACCATGTGGATACAATAGTCATCACTGAGGATTGACTTCAAGTGTAACACGGATTGCAGAAAAAATAGTAATTTTTAAAGACATAGTAGTCATGGAAATATTCCTGAGGCCAACGAAGAAATATGGAAATAATCCTGGTGTCAACTTAAAAGAGTACACCTTTTTTAGAGTGTTCTTTAAGATGCTCTTTAGAGGTTAAAGAAAGGGAAAATTGTGATTCCACAAGATTTAAAGAGTGACTTAAAAAAAGTGAGCTGCCTGTTACGAAGATAAAAACAAGGAAATACAAGGTAAAAGGAGCAGATAGCTGACTGTCAAGGTACTGAAAGAATACTTAGTCTCTCTTCATTCTCTGTCTTCCCCAGCTTGATTTTTTTTTATTTTCTTTTTTTCTCAAATACCTCAGTCTGAAAAGATGACCATTCTTCGCATCTCTTTTGAGCTGTGTCATTGGTTGTTTCATAAAAATAAAGATAAAATGCAAAACTGGAAAGGTATAAAAGTGTGCACACATAAGTACATAAGGCCTTACCTTGTCAAAGAAACTGAGGTGGTTTATTGTAAGTTGGTTAAAAAGTGAATTTATGACATGCCTATGTGCTTCAGTAGAAGTCTGTGAAAAGGACAGGGTCTTGCCCCTGACCAGGAAGCAAATAGTGCAGCCTCAAAGTGATACTGAAACTGAACACGTGAATACATGCTCTGAATGGCTGAGTTTATAAAAGATGCAGTGCCCTACTAATGACTCTGTAGTGCATCTGGGATCTGAGTCAGTAAGTCTGCATGAGGTTGGGCTGCTCTGTGTGCACCTACTACATGTGCACATGCTGTATTGGAGTCCTGACTTAAATAGGCTGCAAGTTAAATCGGTGCAAAATACTGCAGGGTAATAGAGTAGATGTGTAGTTTTGCTTGAAAAACTTTTTTGCTTGGCTTACACCTTTTTTAATTCAGTTAGTTAAGTACACTGTAGGTTTATGTTACATGTACTGAGAGAGTATATCTGCAGTATTTTTAGCAGTAGTTTAAGTCAGTATTACCTTATCCTCCATTTTGATCTCGCTGCACCAATAGAAGGGATTAATGTCATCAGTTTCTCTACAGCAATTTAGAGTCGTCTGCAGTTTGCTCTGATAAGAATAACCATTTTCTTTCTGCTGATGTTCTTGAAAGCTGTGTGCACTATCTGAGATAATTGCAGATATTTAGGGATGGGAGGGGGAATACCCAAAAATTACGTAACAGGAAGTTCTTGTATCTCCTTTACTAGAATCACTGTTGCTTATAGATATACCCAGGCTTAAAAATAGTTACAGCCTTGGAAACTGTAAACTTGAGAAAGTGTCAAAACAGAGAGGTGAGTTCCATGCTCTTGCAGCTGTTTATGAGTAATATTTAAGGTAACAAAATGATGTTGGTGTCTGTGAGATTGTAGTCATCCATGACTATATGCAACTTCTCTTGGAGGAAATAAAATCCATGTTAAAAAAATTGAACTAAGTACCTGCTTTGAATATTGTAACTACTGTTGTGTCTTTCATAGTCTCAGATGATTAAAATCTCTGTTAACCTGACCAACATAATGCAGCCTTGATTGCATGTGTTTTCTGTGATTTCTGTTGGGACCCTGTGCCTGGTTTAGCAAAGAACTCAGTGTGAAGGTGGGAAGAGCAAAAGGGAAGTGCAGTTTAGCATAATGATTCAGAGGACATTTATCTCCTCCAAACATCCCAGGACTGAGCCTTTGGTTGGATGTTTGTGGGCCCTTTGTTTTTAAAGGCAACTGGAGCAGAGTCTGGAGGCCAGGTTTGCTTTGGAGGGAAGTCCCAAGTTGATAAAGTGAAGTTATAGCTTTGGGGAGGGCACAGGACTGGGGTGCATACTGGTTTCTGGCACTAAGAGAAGTTAAACAGGAAAAATATTTCTTTAAGGGTACTTCCTGAGGAGTTGAAGATGTGGCTTTGAGCCTTTGAAGTGTATGGGTTTTTTAACTAGTCTTCTTGTGTGAAAGTTAGGCACTCTTGCTCTGGAGGTGTTGGAGGTGTCTGGTTGTCCTCATCTTGTTTTAAATTAGTTTTCCTTTCAAAGGAGGTCAAAATACAAATGTTTGCTCAGCAGACTCAGAAACTGCTGTTCAGGCCAGGCTAAAATACTCTGCGAATCTCAGTGAATTTACATACTTGGCTGTGCCAAGACTGAGTTAGTGCCATGACCACCATGTTTATTGAAAGCTTGTGGCCCACCCATTCTTATCTGAACCCATTTCAAACTTCTTATAAGTCTGGTCAGTGAAAGAGGGAGACTGTGAACATTAGTTGCATAATTTCTGTATCCTCCTTGGTTTTGATGAGCATTTAATGTGGGCAACCTTCCTGTCTCAGAAGCCAGCATGCCTGCAGTCGGACACCTGACACGTATCCTGAAATGGGGATGCTAAATTTTTAATTATGCCATAATGAAAAAGTAATTCAGGTACAGAATAAGTAGTTGAGGAAAACCAGAAGGTACTTCTTCACTTTTGGGTACGTGAAGGTGGGAGAAGTGTTACATTCCCAATTGAAATGCATGGTAATAGGAAAGGAAGAATGAAGAGAACACCAGGAGGAGAAAGATGACAATTTTTTTCTTGCCCTCTCTCCTGTAAGATCTGTTTCTTGTCCATTTTTCAAAGTGCAATGAATTCCATAGCAGGCTTTGTAAATGTAAATTTGGGTTTGTGAATCTATTCAATTGATTGAAATATTTTAATAAGAATATTTTTATGCAAAAGATTTCTTTAAACTGCTGTTCCCATGAAGTGTTTTACTCTAAAAAATGCAGAATAAAAAATTGGGCATACAAATATTTTCATTTTTGTGGGCATGGGAAAATTTTTAAAAGTTCATGGGAAAAATGAGGTGCTACATATTTTCAAATACTGGATTTCTCTATGTTCACGCAGAAAACATGCTAGCCAAATATATTTCAAATAGCATTGTATCAGCAGGACAGTAGGTACACAGCTGCAGTCTAATGCCAGAGGAAGGATCTTGTATAGGACATTACAGTACTATTTTCCCAGAGTGTTGTCTAAGTAAGAAATTTTGCCCCAGAGTAGCCAAGTTCTTTACATGAAAAGAACGCTGGTGGCTTTTTCTTGAGGATTAAATTAGTTCAGTTTCTTACCGAGTGTTATTTTTGGTTTCACTACCAAGGTTCTCACCTATTTTAAATATTCTAAGGGATGTATGAGCATTTTTTCCGTTTTGTCACCTTTTCTTGATACTGAGATGATAAATAATAATCCATGATTTTACTTGGCAGTGTTCTTAAATACCACAAGTTTTGAAAGAAAACATGGTCTGAATGTTGTGACTGTAATGGTGACCTGAATTCACCATTACGTTTGTACATCTTTGAGGCTTTAGTCATAAAGCTAAATGACTTGGAGTTTGTTTTCACTCTCTGTATTTCTTACTTCGTTTTTCCCTCCCACAGAATGTCCCAAAATAAATCATTATTATTATAGCTGGTGTTGTAGAGAGAAGATGACCAGGTGTGACTCAGCTTTCTTCTCTTGCTTTTCCTGTTATCTACTGCTGAGGTGAATTTCAGTACCATAATGTTTATTGTGGATTAGGCAGCAACAGGTCCTTTCCCATAAGTTTCTTGTTCTCTTTAGGCTGGAAAAAAAAAAAAGGATTGAAACAAGTATTTTCTTTTATCTTTCAGAGAGGTCAGAAAAGTGAGATTGTATGGAAGAAGTCTGAACATACGAAAATTGAAAGTTCACATTTCTGCTTTTCTATCTTCACTGTTTAAAATCAGTCTTGAGGTAAATGGTTAGTGTTTGCCTGTCGCCTGTTTCTTTTTTCTGACTCTAGTTTAGATATTGAATTGATTGCAGAAAGAAATTCAGTGTTCTTTTTCTGTTGTTGTGAATTTGACAGTGTGTTATAGAATAGGCTTTGACACTCGAATACCCTTCCTGAAGTAATTTGTTAAGTCCTATAAATAGCCCAGAGATGCCCCAAAGTGCCTTTTGCAATGCAAATAATCAAATAATCTGGAACCCAACTAGTACTAATATTTCAGAAATAAGAAGCATGCAAAACTCAACCACAAAATCAAAAGCACCTATCACTATACCTTTCTGTGGCCAAGTTTGTGCCTAAATAAAACTAATGTACCAAGTGAAAATACTTCAAAAAAATTCCTTTGTTAAGTGTTGTGTCTCAGCCCAAACTGAAGAAGGCAGGAAACCTGAGGAGAAATACAGATTGGAACTATTTTTTTTTCTTTTTCCTACTTCAGAGGGAAGAAACAAGAACTTTAAAGTACTAGGGGTTGAGAGCATGTAGGCTGTTAGGGCTTGACTCATTTTTTTCTGTGTTTAGGTTCCTGAATTTGCTTGCCTGGACTGTTTGTAGTGGATAGGGAGAGTGGCCTTTTAGAGATGAATACTTTGATATTTTGGCTTTCATATATTGAAAACTTCGGGAAACAAATCCTTCCTGAAGTGTGTTTAATCCTGGTTTGGTCCACTTTTAAGGGTGATATGAAGTATAAATGGAAAAAAAGACAAATGTAGTGGAATTTATATATCACTTTTGTTTATTATGAGAGACATAGATGTGTATACAGCAATGAAGAGTGAGTTTTTGTACAGTAAAAGATGGAAACTTAAGTTTACCTTCCAAGGTCGTGTCTTGGCATAAGCTGTTTCTAACCAAATTAGTTTAGCTTAATATAAGTCCCTTACTGTTGACACTTACCAGTGTAAAACATTTTCAGTATTAGCTTGTACTCCTCAGGAGGTTTAACGTGTTATTTTTACTTGGGAAAGCATCCTTTCATCTGTGCAACTTTTTATAGGGTTTTTTAGCAGCTTCATTCAAATTGGTAAGTGCTTTTGTTGAGTACTGTGTGTTAGTGTGCACCTGGGATATTTAGGTGTTAGAGTAGAACAATTCTCAAAATTAGACTGTTTCTGCTTTCCCATAGGAAGAGTATCTTTCAAATGAGTGAACAAGTGTTGGTTTCTTTTTTAAAAAAATAGAAAAGGAAGAGGTATATGATAAAATGTTCTTAGCTAAGTTCCTAGCTCAGTTCACTTTGTGAACTGCACTGTTTGCTCTTCACATTAGAGCACTGGCTCAGTTTTTTATATAAAATATGGGGAATTTCTTATCCTTATTTTTAATTCTGAAGGTAGATCAAAGATGGTGATCTGTAGGATTTGGCCATGAAAACTTTCCACTTGGCTGCCCTTTTTCTTCTGGCCAGTTTCTTCACTCCCATCCCAGCTTGGAGCAGTTTGTGTAAATGTCTTGTCATTTTTCTCCAGGGAAGCAATTGGTCTGCTTTGATACGTTTCAAATCAGACAAATTTCATATATGTGTGTTACTTACTTACTGATAACTGAAGCACATTAAATTTAATGAAGGAAGCATCGCTTTCATGTCACTGAACTGTATGGTATAACCTATTTCTGTATGCTGTTGATGGTGATGGAATGGTAGACTTGTCTGCTGGGTTAATGTGGTCAGTGGAATCGTTCCCGAAGTATCTGATTTTCTAGTCTTGTGACTTTGTTAGGGATGGTATTTCATAGCCCTTATGCCAAAAAGCTGTCATGTCTAAAAGAGACTAATTTTTATATGAAATCTTTGCTCTTGTTTCTTTTCTGGATATTCAGTTTGAATATCACCTACAACTTTCTCTATTGGATTGTACATTTTATGTGTAAGTATGCATATATATGTACATTTATACAAACGTGTAAACCCTAAGTTTTACTATTTTGCCACTTGATTGAGGAAGAGTGAGCATATGTAAGTCTTCTGCTCATTTTCTGTCAGCATATATAGGCTTCTTAATGGCTCTTACACTTAGCAGATCTTTGTTTCTACAAACTATTCATACAGTACCTACAGAATGCAGGAATGGTGGGGTTTTTTTAAAATTTTTAAACTCAGGTATTTTTTACTTTCATAAAGGATTGGTTCTGAGCTATTTTTTCATGAAAGATCAGGTACCTGTAATTCTAATATGCAATTTGTATATTTGGTTGTAATTATTTTTCTTTTGTATTTATTGGAGTACTGTAGAAAGGGAACTCGAAGCAGAAGAGCTTATTGTATAGACAATTATTAGCAGTTTTAACTTGTGACTTAAACATGCGTTGTTTTTTTTGTGTACGCTTGGTATTGTCCAAAGCATATTTTTAAAAGCACTAAAGCTAACAATGCAGTACATCATTTTGCCTGGAAAATGAGATTATAGTACCTCTGACATTGTCTAATACAGGAGGAAATCAGGTGAGGGTGCCAAGGTGTGAGAGTTTTGTTTTGTTTTTTGTTTCATTAGTTTTCTTGTTTGTTTCTTGTTACAATTCTTACCAAGGAGGTAATTGCTGGTTACCAAAATGCCATAAAGTGACCATTTAAGGTGTCTACTATGCTCTATTTTTATGAGTTTAGGAATGGTTCTTTGCTAAAATGTAGCTTCTTACAGTGTTCTTGGTGATTTCTTAAGTGTTGTTATGTTTGTGTTGGGGAATAGGGCGACTCAGAGCAATTTGAAATATTAATAGGAATGACTCTGCCATTATTATTGAAGGTGCAGGCTGCTCTCTGCATGGAAACAAAATGTCTAGTTAGTACTGCTTTTTATGCCTCTCAGGTCTTGCTCCAGTCAGTAAATTAAATGCTCTGAAACAATTTAGGTAGATGTTACTGGAACTATGCCTCTACAGACTCTTCCAAAAACAGGCTAAACTGGGTGTAAGATTTTTACTTGACTGGTCTGCAAATGAGGGTGCAGTGTAATAGCTATATGGATAGCAAATATAAAAATGAAGAGGCTGGTGGCTGACTGTTCATATTAAACTTCTGGGTGCTATAATAGCAGACTCCTCAAGCCACCTGCGCCAAAACTGATGACAGACTTCTAGCCTCAGACCTCTTCCCTCCAAGCTTGGAGTGGCTTCCTACAGCTCTTAGATGGGGGAGATAATAGCCTGTACAGTTTTAATTTGCATGGCCTGCCAAAAATAACTTCAGAGTATGCATTGTAAAATCTTAGTTTGTTTTCAGGAAGATTAGTGGGTAACTTGTTGTCTGTCCCTGGAGAGCAAACAATGAGGACAGCTGCTGGTCAGTCTGTTTCTAAACTGGGATTCTTGTTCCCTCTTTTGTGAAAATGTTTCAGGTTGCATGTCAGTGTATTGAGTTTGTGTTCTGAGGCCATTAAATTCTCCCTGACTTTTGTGAATTTCAAAGGCCTATAAAATCTTCGGCAATATGTCTTTATTTAAGCCACCCAGTTGTCACACTCAGAAGTGGTGAATTTAGAATTTGTGCTAAAGCAGCAACACTGTTCTTCCTCCTTTTTTTAGTAATTGACACAGTTCTATTCCCATATTTGTAGAAATTGCTTATTCTTTTATATATTTGGAAATAATGGAATTCAGGTTATAATAAATTTTAAAAGCATTTTTAAAATTTTCCCAGTATTGCACCTTAATTCAAATTATTCTGTTTGAAAGCTTTTCTACATCTCTTCCAGTATTTTTACAGTGAGTGACAGTGGTTCCTTGGAGCTGTTCATGGAAAATGCTTCTTGATTTAAGTTAGTTTTGTTTTGTTTTGGTTTCGTTTTTTTCTGCTACAAATGCCAGCTGGGAAGAAGCTGTGAGAAAGACAGTGTGTCCTACAAGACAGAGCCATTAGAAGAAAAACAAAAGTAACTGAGAAGGGAATTGGAAAGAATCTGAATAAAAGAACTAACACTGCAGTAAATGCAGAATATTTTCAAAACCATGAAAATATATTTCTTCTGGGAGAAAAAAAGGGGGTTTTAATTTTTTTTTTAATTTCAGTTTTATACATTCTTTAGTTGAAAAGTAGATACAAATTGGGGCACATCCAATCCTGATGTTGTAAAGCTTATGACAGCTATCTATTTTAAGTATTTAATAAAACAAACTATATTCTTTGTTCTAGTAAGTGAAGAGTTTCTAGATTTATCTCAACTCTTTATCTTCAGCACTTGACTTACTGTAAGCTAAAAATTTATTTTGGTGGCAGTGGTGATAATTTTTTGATGCCTTTGTTCTTAGGCAGGGCTAAATTTTTCAGTGCTTCTAGACTACTGTTGGTGATGAATTAGAGTACAGCCTGGTTAATTTGATTTGTGATAATTCTGTGAAAACAATTTTTTTTGAGTGGTTTTGAACTTGAAATATGTATGATTTATGCTGTTTGCAAGTGATGTTTCTTATCAGAAAATTCTTGATCTGTCAAGAAGAGCTTGCAGTACATGCTGATTGTAAATAGGCAACATTGTGAAATGAAAAATGAAGAAGACAGCTGGTTTTGTAACTAATTAACCATTGTCAGAAAGTGGTCTTTTCTTTTTTTTCTTTTTTTTTTTTTTGGTGGGTGTTTGGTTTTTTGGGGGGGAAGGGGTTAGGGGTTTTTTGTTTAGTTTTTTTTGTGGGTTTTTTGGGGGGGTGGTGTTTGGGTTTTTTGTTGTTTTTTGGTTTGGTTTGGTTTGGGTTTTGTTGGTTGGTTGGTTTTTTTTTACCTGACAGGTTTGCAGGTAAACCCACCTAACTTAAAACTAAAGCAGGGGTTGGTTTCATAGTTATTGATTTCATAGCTTGGTGTACACCTGTTTCACATTGCTTTAAGAGTTTCCTGTGAATGTACCTGGGTGATAAAAGCCTGCAATATAGATAATTTTGTCATTGAATCCAGATCTTAATTGCAAGTGAAATGCTTTGGCGCAGTATTTGGAGACAAGTGTTTACACCTCTCTGTTAAATACTTGTTTTTTACTGACCTTGTGTGGTTGCTATTTGCATTCTTAAAAAAGGGGTTCTTGATGAACTGGGGACTTACTTTGGTAAGTGAATGGTAAAAGCAGGCTGGCAGGTAATGGACATGAATGCACAGGTGAGGCTATACCTTTAGTACACAATGTTGGGAGTTCTACTAAAAGTGGTGTTGGAAGAAGAGAGTAGGATAAGGGGATTTAATGCTGACTTGAGACACTTCCATTTTGTTTAGGTGGGTTTGTTTTTCATGGATAATTGTTTCTTTTCAGAGCAAAACCAGTAGAACTGAGTGAAGTGTAACTAGGAGCACAGTGGGGTATTCTAAATGATTGTAAGTGAAGAAACAGATGTCAGTAGTTCTTGATTTGGTTAAGTGTATCTGAATGGGTAGTTTTACTAGGTAGTACTGGGTGTGCAGTGTCATCTATTCATGTGGAAATAAGTTAGCTATGGTGCTTTTTTATGGATCCTCTGATATGCTGAATTTCGCCACTCCTGCATGAACTGTTGCCAGTTTATGTCCTGTAATAAAATATATTGATAAACCTCTCTCTAATCTTTGTATGTTTTGGCATTTAAAATATTTGTAGAAGGGGAAAAAATCTCCTGTTGGCAGTTAGGTGTAATAGCTGTAGAGAGAGTCAGAACTCCAGATCCTCCCATGATAGTCGAGATTTGTGGTCTGATTGGCCTTCACTTTTGATAGAAATGTTAAGAGCTGCATTGTTTAAGAACAAACACAACTTTGTTGCTTGGCCTTCTTTGCTTCTCTGAAATATGATTCTTGATATAAAATTAAACAATGATTGTAGTAATAGGACAGAAAGAAAAAAGCCGTCTAGAAATGTGAGGCCCCTTGGGGGAAGGGGGGAGCAAAGAGAAGGAGAAAAGCCATACTGTGTCTCATCACTTTGCTTTGGAGCACTTTCTATACCATAGTTGGTTAAGTTTTATAAGCAAGACAAATCCTGGGGGTTTTTTTGGGGGGGTGGGAGGGGGTGGAAACGATTGAATAATTTACCATGAAGTGCAGTCATCTTTAAAGAGTTTTGCATGTCATACCCAGACCTAAGGATCTTCATAAACTTGACTGAAAAGGGCACCATAGTGAAAATATGTGCTTAGGGACTCTAAACATTGATTATACTTGTGTACTGACAAGTCCTAGAAAGGATAGCACTTACTATTTATGTCAAGAAGTATGACATTTTATTAGTCATTGGCACAGCTTTCTTCTGGTACCTTGTGAGGAGGTATATTTTGTATAGTGCAGTGCTAGTTTCTTCTTCCATCAGTGATGTATGAGGACCTCATATATATGAAACAACAATAATCAATCATCAATCTCTCTCCTGTCTTCTGAGACTGTTGCTTGTTCTTAGGAAATCTGCAAGCATCTAAAACAAGCTTCAGTAACAATAAATACTTAATATGCCTGATAATTTTTCTTGTTTGGCTTTGCTACTGAAAACGTGCTTCACCTACTGTAAAAAGTGTTAATGGACAATAATATATTAACCATCAGATTACCAGTAGCTTTCAGTTACAACTGATTTGTGTTAAATATGAGCTCAAGAGCAGGACTAGATAGATTGGTTTTGTGTTTATTTCTGGTCCTTACATCTGTCCCTGCTTTCTAATTTTAGCAGCTTTGAGCTCGTGTACTATTTCCTTAAGTGTAAATCCTGAATTATAAATGATATTGAATTGTTTGTTCTTTAAATTCAATACAAATTAAAATACATGTCTATTGGGCTGTGTGCTGTGTCAGCTACAATACCAATAGTGACCCTCAGCAATGTTGTTTCAGATTTGGAGAAACAGAGTCTAAAAAGGGCACATCAAGTACTCTTGGGGTGTGAGCTACAGCACATGAGTTCAATTAGCTGTAATTCAATCTGTCCTATCAAAGTGGTGTTGGCTTTGCTATTCATTACTTCCTTTACTGCAGACTATGATCCTGGTTTTAAGTATATCAGAGGTTCAGGTAATTCTGAGGTTGCATGGGGTGAGAGAATTGAAGAGAGTACAAGTACAAGCAGCTGGCAGTAAACAACAAATTAACCTCTGTTTGGGTAAATGGGTGCATGTGTATACATATGTTATATACTCATATATCTACTTATATATGTTGCTAAGAAATTTGATGTGTGATGGAAACATGCAAAGGATAGCAGAGTGAAATAACAGAAAATCTAAAATAAAATGTTGATTCTTATGAAAAAAATTGAACTTGGTTTTACTTTCATTATTTGAGTATTCATGAAATCAAAGAAGGCTTTGAAATGGTTGAAAGGAACCTTAAAGATCATTTAGTTCCAATCTCTCTGCCATGGGCAGGGGCACCTTCCACTAGGTTGCTCAAAGCCCCATCCAACCTGGTCTTGAACACTTCCAGGGATGGGGCATCTAGTACTTCTCTGGGCAACCTGAGTAATCTAACCTAACATCTGGCCTAAACCTACCCTCTTTCAGTTTGAAGCCATTCCCCCTTGTCCTGTCACTATCTGCCCATGTAAGAAGTAGCCTTTTTGGTTTTTTTTTATATATTAAGCCCTCTTTAAGTACTGGAAAGCCTCAATAAGGTCTCTCCTCAGCCTTGCTTTCTCCAGTCTGAACAACCCAGCTCTCTCAGCCTGTCTTCACAGGAGAGGTGGTCCTGCCCTCTAATGACCTTTCTGTCCCTCCTTTGGACCCATTCTAACCGGTCTGTGCCTTTCTCATGCTGAGAACCCCGGACCTGGGTATGCTACTCAAGTGGGGTCTTACCAGAGCAGAGTGGAGGGATAGAATCCCCTCCCTTGGCCTGCTGACTGCACTGCTTTCGGTGCAGCTCGGGATGTGATTGACCTTCTTGGCTGCAAGCATGCATTTCTTGTTAATAATTTCAAATCTGATAAATTCTTCATTATACATATACGTTTACTCTTTAAATATAATTTGTTCAGGGCAGCTAAAAGTCATTGCAAATGAGATTTATTCTATTGTCTTGTATGTCAGTCTTCCTTTTGCATCGAAAAAATGTATTGTATACGGAGTTCACTTCTATCCTTGCCTGTTCGTGACTTACTGCATCTTTCCACCTGTCTTTTCAGATGTATGAAATTTGCAAACTGTGTTTAATACAAATCTTTTTAAAATGGATATTGGACCTCAGATGCTGTTATGCTGAAAGAATATTAAAAAAGGACAGATTGTACAGAAACAATGTCCAGTACAGAAATACCATCAGGTATCAGCCAAAAAGTCTATCCTTACTGTTGCAAAATTAATGATATTGTTATGATATATGCCATTGCCTGTGCTACTTACTTTAGTATTGACTTGATTTCTCTTTTCTTATAGAGTTAGTTTCCTAAGAGTCATTTGGAAAATCAGGGTTGTTTCATGAAAGAAATTTACTTGCAGGTTATTTGGGTGTACTTTTTCATAAATTCTCAAGTTTTCTCATCCTGGTCCATTTAAATAGTGTCTGTTATATACAGGGTTCTATTCAAAGTCTTATTTGTTGGCTTGCATGGGTTGCTTGGGCATGATGTTGAGAAATATAATAATGGAGAGAGATTGGATCCCAGTTTTGATATGGAAGGAAACTGTGTGCATAAAACTCAGGGGAAGTTGAAACTGTGGGAGATTGGTAGACTGGCTTTTCTTTCCTATAAAGAAACTGCATAGTAAATGTAGAAGAAACTTAACACATCCATTCTGTGTTTCAGTCACATAGTCAGCTGAAATGAAGTTAGAACAGAATTTAAGTTTAGACTTATTTTTCTGCATTGTAGAGAAAAAACAGTGAGTGGTCTATACAGCCCTGAATAGCATGAAAAATTCAGACCATGGTCCTTTTCTGATAGACTAATTAAGCTCTATCAGAAGTTTACCCTAAACAAAAATGTTTAATTACCATTGGCATGTCTTCAGTAACATTAGGTATTAATACAAATGATATTTTCACTTTTTATTAGTAATATAATTCTTGGAGACTATTGAGATTTTTTCTAAAATGTCTAATTGATATTTGGGAATGGAATTTGGAGACTGGGATTTTGAAACTTAATATTCGTGTAAGGGCATTTGTTCCAGTTCCATATCAAATATAACTTTATTTGGATACTCTAGACTTATTTCCTCTTTCTTCCATAGTAGCTCTTTATGTGGAGAATATTGTGATGTTCATTCTAGTGCCAAACAATGGAGATTTCATCATCTTATCTTGTATTGAGTTACCCTAATTTTTCTAAACTATACTATATGAGAATTTGGAAGGGTAATAGAACACATGAAGTAAATTCTAGATACCTAAGGCATTGTTATTCTATAGTCTCTTAGGAATATCAGTTGATGCTGCCTTCTGAATATAAACAAAGACTTCCCTTTGAGGAATATTTTGTTCCACTCATGAGTTCTCAGTATTAACCTTTAACCAAAAATAAATATATTTGCAGTGTTTGTTCCAGATTGATATAGTGTTTTAGGAGAAGATTCTTGTGGGCTTGTAGCTTGATTTCATTTTTTAAAATTTTATTTACAGAAGACAGAATGCAGGGTTGTATTGGCACAGCAACTGCTCCTAACTTGTAGATGCAAAGGAATTACTGAGTCTTTTGGAAAGGTATTCATTTTACTATGGTTACAATACTGAGTCATTTGTGCATATTGTAATAAAATCTCTAGTACGCTCTACAATCCATTCAAAACAAAGATCAAACTAAATGGAATTTTTAGAAAAGGTCTTAGTTATATCAGAAATACTTTTCTTTGTCAGCATAATAGCTCAAATGTGAGAGTAATATTTTAAATACCTTCTAAGACTATTGTGCTGTATAAACTTTAATAACATGTAAAATTACAGACTACAGAGATAAATTCAAGCTCGCAAATTGGATGTAGTTTGAAATGTGATTATTTGTACAGACTGTATCCTTTCTTGTGTGCAATATTTAACTATATCAGTATTTTGAAAAAACATGCTAGATGAATAAACTGTTATTTTTAGTACCACATTTGTGACACTGGACCAGTAAGTTATTCTTCGGTAACAGTGGTAAAGATTATAAAGCCTTATAGGTATCACTGGGCATAGGTTTCATGACGTGAAGCATGACAAATTTAGTGAGTTGCCAACAATTCTTTTTTAAACCTCATTTATACTTCCTTACACAAATTAGCATATTTTGTTTCAGTACTTTCCGGGTCATGAAATACCATGTGCATTTATCAGGCCATATAACTTCGAGGTTGATCTCTTCTGTCTGAATTTAGACCTGTGCACTGTAAATCGCTGTCAAACCTATGTGTGTAGTCAACAGAGGGAGATAGGTACTTCTGTATTCGTAAATTAGATATGTAAAACCTATCTATTGAATACAGAAGTGCCTTTTTTCTCCCCTGCTGAATTGCAGGGGATTGCAGGGGATTCCACTTGGCTGGTCCAAAGGTAAGCTATGTTAAAAGTGAAGAGGTTCCAGCTCAAGATGCCTGGAGAGACTTGATTCTTTGCCTAAAAGATGAGAGAAATTCTGTCTCTACCTTGTGTTTGGGGTACAATAACAGCTTGCATACTCTTAGCCTGCAACTTTTCTACTTCCATATTGTTGTATTTTACAAAGATTTTTTGTAAGTTTCCACCATAAATTGTAACAGGCCAAGAATGGCATTCTTTCAGGGCATACACTTACTGTGTCTTTTAATGTCCAGCTATAAAGAACATGGTATGACCTACATGGTGGTTTGTGGTAATCTGTCTTTGAAAGTGGAAAGAACTCCAGTTTGTCATTTTTCAAAAACATCACTCCTAAGGTTTTAAGATACAATGTGAAAAATGAGCTTTCTGGGTCCTTGAGGTATTTAACTACTATTCAATGGTCAGGCTTTGTCTTCAGTGGGAATGTCCAGAAGTTTTGTTTGTTTGGTTTTTCCATATTCCGAGTTAGCTCTACATCACTTTAAAATTTAAAATAGAAAGTGAAAAGTTTGATTGGAAAAAAAAAATTGAAAAGTAGGTGTTAGCCACCACTGAACTTTGATTTCATTTTGCTTTTTGAATATTAGTGTATCAGGTTTTCAACCTGGCCTTTCTGGCTGAGTCTCAGTTGTGCTGGTACATGGGTGCTCAAACATGAAAATGTGTTTCTGGACTAGGGCCTTCTGTGTTTAATTAAGTGGTAACACAGAAAATAAAAGGGAATAGGTAATCCTGGAAGAATTTTCTATTAGTTGCCTATTTATCCATTCCCTGAAACACATGAGAGAACTAAAATGTCCTGAGTGCATTTAAATTAAGTCTTAAGTGTAAGTCTTAGGTCTGTCTTCATCCGGAAGTTCTTCAACATAATTTCTTATAATTTATCAGTGTTGTGGTACATATTGACTATAAATAGACAATCTGTTTGAAAAATATTAAAAAATACAGGTTTTGTGCACTGTGTGAAATACCTTCTCTTGATTGGGTCTGATTTAGCACTGCTTTCAATGAAGATGGAAGTGAAATGTAATTGAAAGGAATGCATTATAAGAGGTACTAGTCCCTCAAAGGCTTCTGTCAAGCACTGGTGACGGAGGAAATCGGTCAAGTACAAACAATGTGGCTTTTATTACATTGGGTCAGCAATAATAAACCTTTGTACTTTAACAAGATTTTTTCATTTGCTTTTTATAAGAATGCTGTCAAGGATATTAAGCCTCATGCTTTCTTTGTATTAATATGGGACTGACTTGCAGCAAGTAGCTGTTTCAGAGAAGCTGAGTTTCAGGACAGACCAAAAGACGATGATTGTGTAAAATCTTAAAAGTATGTAGAGACACATATTTCTGGGTGGAAATATGGCTAATCAGAAAGGGGGAAAGGGGCTAATCAGATACCTGCTAAGTACCCCTATTTAGACTTATCTAGTTCAGCGGGGGCTGCTGTTAAAGTTTTGATCTGTGCTGTTGCATGGATTTGGTTTTTATTAGACTCTGTAGCATTAACTTCTTTGGAATTAAGTGCCTCTAAATCCTTCACTGATTATTGCATTGATGTTTTCTCCTTAGTCATCAAAATTTTATTTTTATTTATTTTTATGAGACGAAAACACGAGTTTTGGGCACAGTCATGTTTTGTAGTTGTTTTGGCTGGCCAGTTTTATTTTAAGGTTTTCCATTTTCTTTGGGTGTAATTGTAAGCTTTGTGTGTATAATAGTTTCAAGGCAACATGTGACCTCATATGTTCAACTGTAGCAGCTGAAAGAGCAAAAGATGTTGGAACAATAATATTTCAGTTGTGAACAGTTGTGTATCTTCTACAGAGGTGCTGTTTTAAACTTTGAACGCCTTAATGACTGTTTCTTTTAGTTGAAGTTACCTGAAAAGGGTTTCAGTCTGCTGAAATTTGTCATTGCTGTGACATGGCAGTTTGTTTAGTTTTGGGTGTTTTATTTTGTTTTGGAGGGGTGTTTTTGGTGGGAAACCAACTAAATTTCTTCATGCTCAGTTTGGGTAAAGCAACCAGCCAAAACAGTTCTGTAAATACTTCCTGTCACCAGGGAAACTGAAGGTGAAGATAGAAGTACTGATAAATAATGAGAGAAAGTTTTACTGTCCTCTTGGGTAAAAATTTGATTATGAGAATGAAACTTAGAAACAGAGCCTTTTTTTTTTTCTTTTTTCTC
>VZRL01000798.1:318634-384099 GCA_013397895.1 Origma solitaria
GCCCTCCAAATAAGATGTCCCTGCAGAAGTTTTTTATTTTCTCCCTCCCTTTTTTGGAAGGGGAAAAAAAAGACCCTGGGAAGCACCTCTATCTCATTAATTGAACAGAATAAATGGAAAATGGTGTGCTAATGATTCACTGGAATTGATTCTGTATGTGCTACCAGAGGTAAACTGCACATTATTCAACCTCATAGAAGATAAGAAGACAGAGCCTTTTGGCTTAGACGGCTTCTGGGACATCCAATTCAAAATATTGAATGTGGTACTAATCCCAGCTCAGGAAGCAGGAGCTATATATTCACGACTCACACCTATTCACAAACACAAAATAGAACAGTGTCTGAAGACAGATCAGGATTCACTACTTTGGATTGTATTGTAAAATCTTTCTGTCGTAGCATTTTTTTAAACAATCAAGACAAATCTTGTAGACTAAGATTTGGGATTTTGTGATACCTGGGATAGGGCTTTGCTCATTTTGTTGGTTTTCCTTCTCTTTGCCTAAGTCTGGGTTACTTAGTGTCATGTTTTGTTTATGGTAAGTGGAAGTGTAACACTGGAATTAAATTTTGTAGCTTTTAGCCTAAATGTCCATTTGTGTTAGGTTTCATTTTAAGGAATCTGTTTCATAGTGATTTTAAACACTTGAAATAATTAAGGCAATTAGAAAATATTAACTTTGAGCACATATTTATTTAGGAAGAGTCTTGAATTACTGTGAACTTGATGGGAATTTTAGACATCAGTTAATGTGGAGAAGGCTAGATGTGTGGTTTGCGTGTCTGGCTTTTGTTTGAGAAATTATTTGTAAAGAAACCAAACGTTAAAAATTATTCCCTTTAGTATTTGCATTCCAAGAAGCCCTCAGTTCATATGCTTATTTTAACCTCTCCCTATCTGAAGGAATCAATTCTGTGAATAGGATTTGAATGACATAACTTTTTAAATTCCAAAGATGGTCTGTCTTTCTAGTATAATTTCCAATTTACAGATTCTTTTCCAACTATTAAAATGTGACACTTTTTGATAATATTTTAATTACCCAAAATTCTCATCAGATGAAAGAGAGAATTTAATACTTTCTAGTGTTTTAGCTTGGCATGTGTTACTAGTCAGACAGGTACCTGATACTTAGCTTAAATGTACTTATCTTCTAAAACACGACAGGCCAAGTTGTTTTGGTTTTTTTTTTTACTTACATTAATACAGATTGATAAATTTCATTTCTAGCAGGTGTTTGGTATCATTTAAAATAACCTGTTTCAACAGGCCTTCTTAATTTAGTTCAGCAAGTAGTATTAAACATAGCTCCTAGGTGAAAAAGAAGTTCATCTTTAAAGGTTTCTATTTGAGCTGTTTTTATAAAAAGACCCAGTTTTGCAGTTGTGACCTATCTATACTTCAAGTGTAATATTTAAATAGGTAAAAGTAGGAGTAATAATGATTTTGCAGTATTCTAGTTTCAATATGGAGGGAAAGCTTTATCATTCACTCATCTGTTCATCATATTTTTATCAACTGTCACAAATTGCAGGTCATGGAAGGCATGGAAAGAGTTGCAAAAATAAACCATTGAAGAACAAAGTAGGGAAATACCGATTTTATGAGAATTGTTCTGAAGGGAGTTGCGTTTAGATTCAGTGTTCTAAGAGTTGTTCAGAAGTTGAGAGTATTTATGGCTTTCATCACCAGCAATCTGGTTGCTTTCTGGTTTCACTTATTCATTGGTGCCTAGGATTTCAAAATAAATAAAAAAGAATAAAGACACAGAAGAAATTTTCAAGAATTCTTCTTGTTTTGTTTAGGGACACCCTTATATTTACAATTTTTTTTGTAGAGAGACAATAATTTGTGAGCCAAAAAGAAATCAAAAACTTTAAATTATAGAGGAATTTGAATCATTGGTGTTCAGTTGATGGGCACTTGTTAGAAATCAGAAACATGTCTCTGAACTGTGTGAAAAACAGGAAACTTGACTGATGGGTATTAATTAGCCTGGTGATTCCCATGTCCTTAGTTCTTAAGGACTGTAGTTCAGAAAGATTTAAATGGGTACTTCAACTACTACAACTTCTTGGTATTCTCTGGTATATTAAATCTTGTGTGAAATTAAAAACAGTCTAAACCAAATTCCAGTTTGTTAAATGTAGTTTTAGTAGTGTGTTGTTGTACGGTCCTTGTATAACAACTAGGAAGGAACCTGAAAATTGCCAGGTCTTTGGAATCTTTGGAAATTTTATACAGCATCCCATTTGAGTCAAAAGCTGGGCTGTACTTTGAACATGCATTGCTACTTTCTTTTTGAATTCAACCAAGCTGGGATTAAGAATTAATGATACTGAGCTTTCAGTTGGTTTGAGAAGGGGTGAGTCTATCATCCCAAACCAAAGTAAGAGAAAACCACTGGTATGCCAGTGCCATTAAAATTTTTGGAACATGTAATCTGATGATCTTGCCTGGAATGTGAGCAGCTTAGTTCTTACTGTGTACTGTTTCACATTATGGATAAGTAGAAAGACATTTTCTCAATTTAAGGGGTTTTTGGTGTAAATGGAATCATAGCACAATGGATGAAAGAAAAGCATCATAGAAGCAAGCTCCTCTGGCCGGGCTGCCCATAGTGAGCACTACATATGCATCTCTGCATTCTGTGCTATTAGGCTCTTAATCAGACTGTCTCTGATTTTAATGCATATCATTGAGGGATATGAAAAAGCTTTGCAAAAATTGTGATCAGACATTTCTTTCATTTATTCAGCAGTATGAGATGTGCAGTTCCAGACAGAATAAAAGGCATCCTATAAAACGTCCTCTAACTTTTGTTATTTCTCTGACATGTTTTTCAGTGTTAAATCTGAACCCTCTAGAGTAACGCAGATCTATAGAAGCAGTGGTCTAAGATTTACAGTGAGCAATCCACAGCTGGCTTTCAAAACAGTGAAGACACTGAATTTGGCATTTTTAGCTACATTGGTCTGTGAGTTGAAACAGTAAAAATGTGAACTTGGCTACTGTGATGTCCAAAATCATCATCCTTGTTTTGAGTTGCCCTGTTCATGTGCTAACCACATCTTTTGTTGTAGAAGCCCACAGTTCCTTGTGCCTTGTGGTTTTCCCACATCTTTCTCCCAAGTGTTAATCTTCTGATTACCAGTCTGTTTGGGCGAGCTGGTTTACCTTTGCTGTGCCACTTTTCCACTTCTTTGTCAAGAATTACTGACAGCCCCCATTTCCTAGCCTAGGCTGTTCAAGTTCCATCCCAAAATAAAACAAAGATTAAATTGCAGACAAATATGGCATTCAGTAGTCAGTCTGTAATCTGATACAATTCACTTAGTACATCTCTGATATGTAACAGAACTGAGTCTGTTGTGCTTGTGGCTATCAATAAAGACTAATATGTGTCACAGTAGGAAACGTTTCTTCTGACTGTAAATAAAAGTGAATACATCTGATGGTTTTTGTAGGCATCTGTCAAAGTCAGGGCCAATCTTTTTGGGACTCAGAAAGCAGCCCTTGGGGTTATAGAGCTCATGTGACCTAGTTTATTCTTCATTAAAACAGATGGTATCTATCTGAGCAAGGCAAACTTGGTTTTAAGAAAGAGCTTGGAATTAAAGGATGGGAAGCTGGAACAGCTGGGTCTAATTAATGGGAGGAAATAAAGAGGCAATCTAAGCATTAAATTAGTCATCTACATCAATAGCAAAATAGTCACTACATGACTACTCACTCAATTGTTTTAGCCAATCAAAAGTTGCAGGATTGGTTTACCTAGCATCAAAAGTATCTGAAATTGCATCAGAAATGTTCCCACATTCTTTATTCCATTCTGCCAGGCTTCAAAGAGAACAAAATCCTGGAAACTGGCTATGGTGTTTTTGCATGGTATTAGGGAATCCAGCTTGTTTTGTAAGACTGAAAATACTCTACTTGTGTTTGATACCTAAGCCAAGTTGGTCTGCTGCAGGTTTTCTCCTCCTCTCTTTGTGTCTAACATGAGAAGGTTACCTAATGGAGAAGATTGCTGGCATTCTTTCAAGCTCTGCAATCACATAAAATTTGCAATGGCATCCAAGAATTTTATTGTTTCTGTTGTAAACAGATTATACTGGATTAGTGGTTAGCATTTTGCATATTTTATTCTATTTGCCCATTTAGTCCTGAAAATCCTGAATTGTGTTGCAAACAGCACAGGCGCTCTTCGCTTACTTTTGTTACTGGTGGCCAGAGACCTCCCCTTGCTATATGCCTTAGCAGGGAGAAGGAGCCTGTGCAAATAAATTACAAATCTGCCTTCAGACTTTCTAAGAACAGCTGTTTTTGTGAGGTATGGACTTCTCATGCCGGTGCTTTTTTTTTTTTGCTCTGAAACTCTGGTAATATGTACTATAATAAACAGAAAAGTAGGGATATGTATGTAGGATGTGCATAAAGCCGTTGCTCTTCCTTCAGCAGGATAGTATTTGGTAGATCCCAGGACTAATCCAGAATGGTACAATGTCCCTCAGCTTCTCCTGGTTTGAACCAAATATTAAATAAATATCAGTAACCAATGTGCAAATCTGTATACACTATTTCCCTTCATTCTTATGGACAGGTATAGAATATTTCCATTTTAAGGTAATCCAAAGGAATGTTTACTTACCTGTCACAAAAGGTAAAATTTACTTATCTGTCACTAAAGGTCAAATTTAGTCAGTTCACACTGTTGAGCTCTGAGGTGATCAGAGGAAAAAGTTGAACAGTTCTTTCATAGGGATTAACAGAAATGGTTCCGTGAGTTTAGCTTCTCATTCCTGGAGGGTAGAAGGTAGTGGTGCTTTGGTGGAATACTATAAATGCTGCCTGTTTTGGCTTCCAAAAACCTTCCCTCAAATTTGGCGAGCTTGGCCTTCATCTTGCGTGCTGCCACTATACTGCTTCAGGTTTTTGGTTTTCTTTTTATGATTCTAAAGTGCAGAATTTCCACCTAGTCACAAGACAACCTGATATCATGAAACATATTTTCTTGACTGAGGTAAACAACCACAATATCTTGTTGCAGCCTTCCACCTTGATTGTTACCCTGTTTCTCCTTCCTCCCTGTCAATTAAAAGGAAGAAAATTTAAAAATTGTTTGCAGAAATGGCTGAAAGTATGAGCAGGTTTGAAATGAGATTTTGAATTGCAGTATTTTTTGTATGCAGACTTTATCTGGTTATTTAAAGACTGCCTAGGCATAATACACAACGAAAAAAAGTGTAACAATTAGTCCCATGGAGGAGTGGTGGGTGTGTGTCTGGGTACTGCCAGCTAATGCAGGCCTAATGGATTTTCTGAGAAGACTTGATAGGAAGAAAATACATATTATGAGAGGAGATGTCTGAAAACAAATGTTAGATGGCTTCTTGGACTGTATTGTCTTGATTTTCATAGTTGCTTGAAACTGTGCTAAAGATGTTTGAGAAAGCACTGCCTGGGATCAGTTCAACAATAAAACTGGTTAGGGAGGTTCTGTGTTCTCGCCTGTCTGTGTGGTCTTCTGGTTTTCCCGGAGGCTCTCTAGATTAGGTCCTTGCCACTATTCTGGAATAGCCTGCCAGGCTTTGCTGTTCCTGGCAGAGACATTTTTAAGGAGGAAGTGTTTCCAAAGTTCAAACTATTGTAAATAAGTCCTTGACAGGTTCTTCTTTGAAATTAGATGGAACTTGTGATTTCTATTATTATTGCTGTTATGTCTGAACTATGGTTTGTAAAGATAAACCAAGAGCATAAGGAAAAGTAAAGCATTCTAAAATAAAAATTTCTAGAACAAGGAGAACAAGTCATGTAACATATAATCACTAGAGACAATTAGATATGTATTCACTTTGACTTTGCTGTTGAATGTGTCTGTGGAAGTACTTTGTTCATACAAGTATCAAAATGCATGTAAAACTACATTTGCTTATGGGGTTAATATTGTTAATTTCCCTGAGTCCACATTTGGAAATCTCAGAAATGAAAGATGATTTTTAGTTTCAGTGTGCTGTATGACTGTAGTTATTCTTCACAGTGCTTTACTCAATTTAAATTTCAGCTTCTAATTCAGAAATAACATAAGTTAATTTTTTGTCTGTGCCTTCAGTATAGATGTAAGTGATCAGTATTTAAAGTGGCTTGAACAGATGTCTTTCCTGCTGGAAGCTTTTGGGCCTTTTTTTGGGGGGGTTTTGGCACTTTTTTTGTTAGTTTGTTTTTTACTGCAGAAGCCACTCCCTGAGCAAATAAGATTGTTACAGGTACAGTCATGTAATGTGATTACATTGTTAAAGGATTTAATTGCATGATAAATTTTCCAGGGTAACCTGATGGCTTACTTCACTATAACAGCAGGCTTTTTCTGATACCTGTATACAGTTTTCATGGTTAAAGAACTGTAACTCAGGACAGGTGGGAATGTAAAACTTCTTTGATAGAATCTTTTGTGCTTGGACAATGGTAATCCTTGATGTGTTTGTGTAGTGAGAAGTTTTATCTCGAAAACTGGCTTTGAAAGCTGTGTTGGTAGTGGAGGTGCAAGTTCCATTAAACTGGATTGCTGGAGTTGGTATTTTTTAGTTTGTAAGACGAGTATTTTTTTTAGTAAATGTTATGTCTTAAACAATATTATAAATGACTGAAAAGAAAAACTGTTAAATAAAATGTTTTACTTGAGAATACACATACAGAAAACAAATGTTTCAAACAGAAATTGAGCCGTAACAGAGGCAAAACTCCCTTGTTTTTTCTCATCTCCCCAGTAATGCAGTTTCAGAAGTTCATTTGTTCATTTCTTCCACATGCATACTCCTTTCTCTGTGCTCGTTACACATCTTAGAAAATTGTCTTGTACTATAAATTGATTATAACTGATCAACACAGTCCGAAATCAAGTAATAAACCAGTTAATAATACTATAACAGGTCTGTGTGCTGTCTTTCCTAGGGTATGTGCAAAGAAGGGGATGACTGTGAGCCAAGTATAAGCTTTTGGCCTTTCTGCAGAGAGTGACCTTTTACAAGTTCGGCACTTAGTTTGAATGCCAAGTGTCCTTTAGAGTGGCACATATTTCTTTCTGTGGGATTAAAACTATCTGTTGTACTGATGTAATGGAACCTACATGGATTTGTTTAATGAGCAGAAAAATAATAAGCAACCACCCAATGAGCTGAAATGTGCTCGTCTTCAAATGTGTAGTACTTTGCTGCACAAAAAATAGCAATGTGGGTAAATGTGCTGGTTTTAACTTTTGTTTCAAACTAAAAGAGATACTCAGTTCAGTTATACATGATGGTCTCGAGTGCAGTGCACTTAAAAGGAATTTTATTGACTACTGTACTGAGTACAGAAATGCCTTAATGCATTATTTTAAAGTCAATATATTTTTATTTTCCTTTTTTGATTTTTAGAGTGAATTGGAAAAGGGGTACAGAACTAGAAAAAAGGGGTGCCAGACAGCTACTGTTTCCAAGTGATAAAATATTGTGCACAACAAGCAGATTTTATTTATTTATTTATTTATTTTTAGAAGGATAAGCAAATTTTATGTATTTTTTCCCATCGCTTCCTTATCCTACTGAATCACTTCACGTCTCTGTGCATGTGTTAGGTTTATGATCTCCTCACCTGAATAATTGGAGGTTATTAGGTTATAATTTAGCAAATTTTCTTTGGAATTTTTTTCCTTTTTTACAGTAAGTTGACGTTTCTGCTTCAACTTTTCAGGCACGGGTACCTTTGGACGTGTTCATCTGGTGAAGGAAAAAATGGGCAAGCGTTACTTTGCACTGAAAGTAATGAGCATTCCTGATGTCATTCGACTGAAGCAAGAGCAGCATGTGCACAATGAAAAGTCTGTCTTGAAAGAAGTCAACCACCCCTTTTTGATCAGATTGTAAGTTGCTGTATTTTTTAAATTCATTTAACTCATTGAGAAAGTGCAGGTAAAGTAGTCCAGAGTCTCATTGCAAGTTCTTATATGCTTAACCAACACCGAGCAATGAAGTACATATTTTAGAAGAATCAAGAATTTAAAGGAAAGAGGTACAATTTAAATATTCAAACAATAATTTATTTTAAAGTGTTTTCTCTCTCTTATTTTCCTGCTTCAGAAGAGACATTTTCTGAAATGAGGGGAAAATGCTAATGAAGAATTGTTAGGTTTGGCTCATCAAAATTACTTCTAGAATGATTTTTGATGTTAGAATGATGATAAAAGTATTTCTACATATATGTGCTGTAGATACTGGTAAATGGCTGAAGATATTCTTTGATTTAAATATCTAGTTTAAAAAACTTAAGTGAACTATACTTTTACAAACTTTAATTTTAAAGAGTTTAAATAACTGCAGTATGTCTTGGACGTTGGTATTCCTGTATTTGAGGTTGTTAAGTGATAGAACTTTTTGAGAAGCATTATTTAAAGGCAGTTCATGAAGAATACTTTTTTTTAGTGGAATTGAGGTAATTCGAATGATCCCAGTGGTTGCATTGTTAAAGAGAGAAGGTATCATACTTTTCTGTTCACTGCACCACAACGTTCTGTTCACAGCTTCTTTTGTATCTGAGTCCATATCTATTAATTGGATAACTAAACCTCTGGTAATTGCAGACTTAATTTCTATTTATATTTTCTCATGCATGGATACAAGGCTGGCTATTGACCAAGATTTGCTCCCATTTACCTTAATCAGTTTTACATAAAATTAGACAAAATTAGCCTTAGTTAATCTCTAGCTGCAGGGAGTGCAGCTTCCTCCCAGGGTTAAGGAAGTATCAGAGGGAAAAGAAGAAGGACCAGCGTGGGAGTCATCCAGAAGATGGAATGAGCCCTGCAGGAGGAGGCTGTTTCCCTGGTGTAGTGTTGCTTTTTCCAGCACCATGATGCTATTAGTTTCTGGCTAGTGTTCAGAAATCCTGTGTGTGGCATGGTATCAGTAAGATGAGTTCTAGAGTAAGCAGAGATTGAAATTCATGAAAGCAAGATGGAGAGACTTAGTACGTCTAGTTAGACTGGATGAAATATGGATGGAGCAGGGAGAACAGGATTTTATATGTATATCTATGTACATTCATAAATTCTTTAAAAGAAAACCCTTCCAAAACCAACAAGAAAACTCCCAACCAACTCAGTAGGTCTGTGTGTCAGGAATAGTGGGAATAGAGAAACTTGGGTGAGATGTCAAAGACAGGGATGCAAGGATTTGTGCTCATACAGAAGTGATCAAAAATCCAAACAGGTGAGGTTTCCTGGATTTCATTCACACCTTATTTACAAAATACCTGATTTTTCGAGTTGCCAAAGGACAGAATTCAAATAGTTCAGTTTGTGTGGAAGGCAGACGTTCTTCACGTCTTCTAGAGCTCTGCCTTTTCTGTTGAAATGTCCAGTGAGATGTTGCATCAGCTATGCTCATGTAATTGTCCATGTGATGCTTTTTTCCCTTGACAGAAGAGATACAAAGCAACCTAGCTGAAGTGAAGTAGTTAAAATTCAAGTCACAGTAATATTTATGTGCTTTAAGTTAAACAAGCCTTTGTGGATTATTGTAACTAGACTGTATGACAAATAGCACTTTCTGCAGCTTTTTGTGTGACTAAAAGCTTTTTTCAGCCACCCGCTGCCCAGTGCATGTTTGGGGTTTTTTTGTATTAATTGTTTTACTATAAGTGTTCAACAAAAAGGGGAGTATTTTATATAGTTCAGCTTTAATGCCTTTAAAGTGTGTTATCTACATGGTCTGGTTTTTATGTTTTCAGTTAGCTTCACCATCTTAAACACTGATGGTATTTTCCTCTGGTTGGAAAACAAGGAATATGTGTCAGTGCAGCAAAATATTTCAGGATTTTATGATGGAAAATTATAAAGTAATGCTGCACATAATTAATTTCTGATGTTGGGAAATTCTAGATACTTTCCTATATGTAAAGAGTTCTATTTTTTTTCTCCCTTTTCCTGTTACTTTTGAGAAATATCTATTCTGAATATAGAGAGGTACAGTTTTTCTGTAGACACTGAAGTTATTCATGTACGTATGTTTTTAGACAATTTTTTTCTAAATACTTCTTAGATACTCTTGCAACAGCTGATCATTGGAGATTCCTAGACGTTCTTTACTGACATGTTTGAGTAATATCATACTTCTGTGGTGCAGGTCTTCATAGTGAGATGTAGTGTTGACATGTTTTTGAAGAGAACAAGAATTAATAAAAATCAACTATGTCTCATAGTCCTGTAATATAAAGCAAGTTGTTTGTCTGTAGGAGTTCACAATGGCATCCAAAGTTTATGTAGTAAAGCTGCATTGTAGAGTTAATAACACCGTGCATGTTATTCTAATCGCAGCTGCTGTGATTTTTTTTCTCTTTTTTCTGTATTAAAGTACCATTTAAAGTAATCTGAAGTGCAGGTACTGAAGTTCTTAATTTTGCTCTTTTTCATGTGTATCAAGTAATGTGTCCTTTTTTCTGTGGGTAGACAACCTTTTAAGAGTCAATTTTTGAAGAAATTTAATTCCAGTAAAAATCCTGCAATTAATGGTCTAGATGTTCCATTTTTTCCCTTCTGTGTTGTCAGATTTTGCTCTTCATTTCCCATAAATATGTGGCTTTGCCTAATTACCTAAAATACATTTTCAGAGTGTTTTTGCATAGTCAAGAAAGATACTGTGAACATCACCAATAGCCAATTAATGATGATGTTGACTGTGATAGGAAAGAAGTTCCATAAAGGCAGAAGGCAAGCCTGGGCTCTGCCTTCTCCATCACTGAGGGAATGGAAGAGCTGATGTTAAGATAGTCTATCTTATTTCCTTGGTTACCTAAGTGCCAGTATCAAAAATAAAATCTTCCTGAGTAAAAGTCATTCATGTGTTAGGGAGCTCAGTTTGCTCTGCTTATCTTTCCCGAGGCTCTGTGCCCTGATAAAGTACCAGGTACTTGTGATACTGCAGAAGCACTGACTAGAAGCTAAAGAGGCTTCTGTTCTTTTATCACTGTATCCATAAAGTGGGTAGGGATACAGTGTTCTCTATCTTTTATTATAGAATTAGAGATGGTTCTTTGTTTTTAATGGTAGTGTTCATCAAGATGTTACCAGATACTTATTTTCTTCTTAACTGTTGAGCTACATTTAAGGGTGTGATGCATGAGTTGTTTAATGTAGACAGGAAACAGCTTAATTTAGGGGAATGTGGAAGAGAAGATTCCTGTATTCTGTAATTAAGCATTTTAAGGCCATGTGGAATTATTTTTTTTTCTTTTTCACCTGTTTGATACTGTTCTCTGACTACCACAGTAATAACTCTTACATTAAAAGTCTCAGTGTGAGGAATGGAAGGTACCTATCCTTAGATTAATTCTGAGGTACAGAAATGAATCTTGTTTTGCTGTCATTTTTGCTTTTCTGTTACTCTTGTGAAACATACCTTAGAAGAGCAAGCATTGTCATCTGATGCTTTAGTTGGGATTGTGTATCTCCAGGAAAGAAGGGATAAGAGAGGAGAAGGACAACTCTTTGATGTCTGGTTTTGAACATATTGTCATGAAAGTGCTTACAGAAGCAGATTCTGCCTACCGCCATAGCTCTGGCAGTGTTTGATAATATAAAATGTAAGGTGTGTAAGAAATGTCTGGTCTTTCTATGAAGTCAGTTATTTGTGCTTAGCAGAGACTTGTTTTGTGCGATGAAACAGAATCTATCAATGAATTTTCTTTTCTGGGACTGTGCTGTACTTATCCTCAGCTATCCGATTTATGTTGCAGGTTAAGGCAGATACTTGAATGTCTTACATAATCCTGCTGGATTCTTGGGGGTTTAATATTTTCCAGCAACGAATCAGAAATTAGTTATGTACGCAGTCAGGGCAACAGAGACCATCCTATAGACATTGACTTGTGAAGCAGATCAGAGACATAATTTCTTTATTCAATAAAATAATACTTTCATTCCAGATTTTGGACCAACCATGATGAACGTTTTTTATATATGTTAATGGAATATGTGCCAGGAGGAGAACTTTTCAGTTACCTGCGCAACATGGGGCGCTTCAATAACAGCACAGGACTGTTTTACTCTACGGAAATTATTTGTGCAATAGAGTACCTGCACTCCAAAGAAATAGTTTACAGAGACTTAAAACCTGAAAATATATTACTAGACAAAGAAGGACATATCAAGCTTACTGACTTTGGATTTGCAAAAAAACTGGTGGACAGGTAAGTGTGGTTTTGTTGTGGTAATTACATTTTGCATGCTGAACTGTTAAAAAAAAAAAGTTTGATTTCAGGTGCTCAGCATTTCACGTAACACTCCATGTGGTTCACGCATGTCAAATCCCTAAATATGAAGGAAATGATCATCTTAAAATGGCTGTATGGAAACCAGTGTTACCCCTTAGGTATAACTAGGAGCAATATCATACATAAACAACCACAGAAAAAATATTTTTATATAGCTGGTTTTGTGTATTTAAGTTTTCAGCAGTCATATTGTAAAAAGGGAGTTCAGTGAAGTAGTATGAGCAAATATTAAGATGTCTAAATTAATCCTTCATGCAAATTGAATTGCTACATGTTTTGTAATTCATATTTCCTTTTAGTTTCCTGTTAGAGATTTTTGAAGAATATAACACTTTAAATAAGGAATAACATTTTTAAATGGATACGATGTTTTCACTAGTGTGTTCCTAAAATGAAACTGCAAAAATCTAGACTGAAACAATAAGGCAAACTTCAGCAGAACTTACCTATTTAAATCTCACTTCTATATTACTGTCAGCTTTAAAAGCATATGTAAATTTTTTGATAATGTAGAGGTTTCCCCACCCCTCAGTGATTTCTCTGTTCTCTCTGTTTGGGCTACTCTTCGAAGACCGTAATACATGTTTTTAAGACTAAGCAAGAGCATGGAGATTCAAGAAAAGGGAGAGAAAAACTAGCCTGTCACGTCAGGAAAGTGGTGTGACAAGGTTTGTTGTTACACCTTTGAGTCATCTCTTGAGCGAGACCGTATTTGATTGCTCTGGTCGAGGCAGGGTGGTGGTGAGTTAGATGTTACATAGGTGCTCATCCTCTTCGCTCAACCATGTGCATGTTCAATGCTGCTCTTGCTACAAACAGGTCAGTGTGTGAGGGGAGTTCTACAAGACCAATTTGAAAGGAGAGTAGATCTGAAGAAGCCATATAATTGGTCCCTTGTGGTGTAAAAGTCACAGGAGACAAATGAAATAAAAGAGTCAAAGATTCTATTCACCATTGAAGTCTGAAAATCTGTTTTAAAGCCATAGAATTTTATTATTAATACATTTGAATTCAGTTTCCACTAGGCAAGCAAAAAGGTCTACAAATGCTGGCCTTTTTTTTAATACTTTGTTTTTAAATCAAAGTAACTTTTTGCAGGAAGAGGTAACATACTTCCATGTAAGAAAGTAGTACAATCTCTTTGTAAGACATTTTCATACAAATTCTTATGACTTCCTCTTTACGTGTAAATACTGCCACTTAGTGGTAATTCTTATTTTGTGTTTCTGTGGGTTTGAGGCACAAGAGAAGTAACCCTTCGTTAAATAAGGTGATAGTTCACATCAGAGTATATTTTTAAACCTAGAAGATGAATTTCCAAGATTTGAATCTCTAAATTTGTTCAAATACATCTTAGGATATCAAACTAAGTTATCACTACTGGTTTTAATTGCATTTTTGTTTCCCATATTGCTTTGGGGGCAGTGAAGTTGATCAGTTTGTGTCGAATAGATCATAGAACATTATAGTAGTTTTATATTCATACCTGATGTACTTACAAATACACAACAGGTAACGTAAATACAGAACATAAAATTGAAACAAGCAAGCCCATTATCAGTTAGAGCACAGGTAGTTGCCTATGCAAGTCTGGTTTAGTTTTTTGTGTTACTGGGGTTTTTTGGAACTACATAGTATTCTCCCAACTAGCTGAAGTCATTGTCATAATGCTGTTTTTGTCACTGTAAAAATACACGGTTATCAGCCCCTTATCCACTGTTGCACTCCAGTAGGTGCTTTTGTTTATGGTGCAGCCTATTTGATCAAAATTACAGGAGATATTTTGTAATTTTTATGCATGGCAAACATCTATACACATGAATCCTGTGTAGGTATCTTAGTGAGTGTATAGATGTGTGCATATATACAGCATATGTGAATTGCAAAAGGAAGACATGAAGTATTTATGTTTTACAAACATTATTCTCAGGATCAGCAAAGGCATTCCTAGAAAGAAGACATAATATGTAAATTGAAATATGGTCTGCAGAAGACCTTTGATACAATTGCACATTCCAGATACATAATACTTCACGTGAATGATTTTGTAGCTGCTTGAGGTTTTTCTGTACATGTTTTCTTTTCTTCCCATTACCATGTGTGAAGGGATGAAATGTTCACCATGTCCCTCTATAGTCAAGCTGCTCTGTAGAAAGAGTGTCTGGCTCATAGCTCATGTTCTCACTGTGGGAAGCAGCCTGCCCCTCTACCTTCTTAATACTACAATTTGTGAAGGGCTAGACTCTTAACATTTTCTTTTTAGAGACAGAGGAAAGAGAGGAGGTTTTCTTTGCTCCTTCTGTTCCTTGTTGGTATGTCCTTCTGTTTATCCTTTTTCCTCCCGTTTCACTCATAGTGTACGTTTAAAAATTGTAAATTTTTCTCCAAAACAGTGTGTCTTTGCCTCAGCTGCTGTTTATTTCTTCTCTTTTCCACCTTGATGTTGCTTAACTGAAGACTTAATAACCTTTTCAGTTTCTTGTAAGTACATTCATATAAAATAGATGTGCCACTACTTTTAAAAAAGGGCAATGTCAAGAAAGAAAGAGGGGGAGGGGGTTTTTATAAATTACTGTTATCTGAAGGCTGTAAAAAGGATTTGCCTTGAACTTTACAGCTATTACATTTGTAGATCTTTCTCTTTCTGAAAAGCATATACCACTTTTTGGGTATAGTATTTTCATTGAAATTTTTTTTCTGATCTGATTTCTTTTTTTCTGTGTAGGTTTTGGTTGGGATTTTTGTTTTGGTTTGGATGTTTGGGTTTTTTGGTTTGGTTTTTTGGGTTTTTTTTTAATTCCCATGTTCTTTCAGAGAAGCACAAAACTAATCTGCATGGAATTTTAAATTTTTTATATGGACAGATTTCATTCACAAAGTTAAAAAAAGTTTTAGGTAAAATTAAGACTTTAGATATTTTTTTTTCCTGGAATGTTATTCACTGTTAATGTTAGTTTATTCAGTTTACATTCCTAAAAAAGAAATTTACCTGTGAGTCTTTCTAGAAACTTGAGAAGTGATTAATCTTAAACATATTGGGGATAGTTCTGCACTGTTGCTTATGCTGGATGTGCCTCATGACTGTTCTTCACAGTGGATTGAAGAGAAAAACACTAAGTAAGACACAGTAAGTCTAGTTTGCAAAGTGTATTGTTTGTCACTGTAGAAGCAAACGAGAGTGTCTTGCAGAACAAACTTTTCTGGGCTGGATACGAAACAATCTTTGTTAAATATAATTATAGAGAAACTGCCAGAATACCAAAACAAACATTGTCGTTCATCTGGCTCATATGCAAAATGCTTGTCAAGTACTACAGAGATGGATGCTGAATGGTGTAGAATGCTAAAACACATTAACCATCAAGACTTAACTTCTTCACATAGTACTCTTCAAAAGATTCAGAAAATTATTTTGTGGCTTACCTTTGTAACCAGAGCAGATTCTTCATTTTATTTCATGTTTTAAAATTGCATGTTCAACCTTATCAATTACCACTTACCTGTATTTCAGCTTTTATTTTGAAAATCCAGAGCAGTGAATACTTTGTAGCAATTTGAAGGGAGCAGTCTAATCTTATTTTTCTGCACTGTAATTTATCTTCAAAAAGATTATCTGGCGTTTCAGATGAATATGCAATAGTCATAAAATAGTAATGATAAAAAAAAGTTTAATTTTTTTTTTTTGGTAGCATTTCCAAAATGTCAAATAATTTGTTTCATGACCAGCAAAAGAGGAAACACAAGTCATGATCTTATGGCACAAATACACATCTCAAAAAAGAACATGAGCTTCTTCTAAGTTTTTGTGTAGTTAGTAAACATAAATTTCGTTATTGAAATTAAGGAAGTAGTTAACCTACTGGTGGTAATAAATTTTATTTCCTAGTGCAGCTAGGAGACTTTAAGTTACATTGGCCTTAATTCACAGTTTTCCTCTTGCTTGAATAAAAAGATCTTGTTAATAACCTGTATGGTGAGTGAGGGTCATTTTAGTTGCATTGTCCCCAGCAAATTATCTAGGTCCTGGAAGTCGTGGTCAAATATTAGGCTGATTTTGTAATTTTTTTCTCTTTTTTTGTATGTAAGTGGCCTTGATAAAGAATGAAAACCTCCTTCTTCCCAAACACAGTAAAACAGTCAGCTGCTTTATTTGCATAGCTGGCTAAATCAGTATGATTAAGTCACACAATAGATACAGCTTTTTAAATTTGGGAGAGGGAGAAAAACTTCTTTTTAAAAGATGACAGAGCTTTGCTGTTATTAATTCCATAGTCCTGATGGTAGGCAACTGCTAGATGGCAGTAGTGTAAAGCAGCACTGTATGTAAGAATTCAGTATGCTTGCTTTGGAAAGTGAGAGTTTATTTTTTTAAGATAAATTTATGATGAAAATTAAAGATGTTTCTTTACATTAATGAATGTAGTTTCAAGAACCTTGAAACACATTGGATGCAAAGTGTGTCTAATACTTCTGACAGTTTAGCTGGAGTAATTTGGCTTTTGCCATAGTAAAATGAAGCTTAAATTGAAATTCAAGTCATAGTTCTTCATTTAAAACCTTAACTGACTCTGCATCTCCTCTTCCTTTACCTTAACTATTTTTGTGAATCAAGGCCAAGGCTTAAAAAAAGCAACCAAACAGAAGGAAAACAAGAAAAAAAGTCATCCCAAAAGCTCCCTTCAAAATATTTCATAGAATCACAGAATATGCTGAGTTGGAAGGGACCCATCAGGATCATTGAGTCCAACTCCTAGCCCAGGGTAGGACACCCCCAAGAGTCACACCCTGTGCCTGAGAGCACTGTCCAAACACTTCTTGAACTTTCTCAGGCTTGGTGCTGTGACTGCTTTCCTGGGGAGCCTGTTCCAGTGCCCAACCACCCTCTGGGTGAAAAACTTTTTCCTGATATCCACCCTAAACCTCCCCTGACTCAGCTTCATGCCATTTCTTCGAGTCCTGTCACTGGTCACAAGAGTGAAGAGATCAGTATCTGCCCCTCTTCTTCCCCTTGTGACGATGTTAAATACCACAATATTTCCCCTCAGTCTCCTCCAGGTTGAGCACACCAAGTGATCTCAGCTGCTCCTCATAAGGCTTCCCCTCCAGACCTTTCACCATCTTTGTTGTCCTCCTGGGACTCTCTCTAGTAGTTTAATGTCTTTTTTTGCATCATGGTGCCCAAAACTGCGCACAGGACTCAAGGTAAAGCCATATCAACACAGAGTAGGGTGAAATAATCATCTTCCTGCATTCTCAGAAAAACAGAAGTTGAGTTAGTATTACTTCTAAAGGTGATTGCTATTTGTCTTAATGCATTTGTTCAGGAGTGTGTTACTAGTTTGGGGAAGATTCTTCTTCTCACAAATACTCAGAGGTTTTTTTTGGTGCAAGTTAAAAATCATGTGCAGTGACCATTTGTGACTATATTCTTTGTTGTATCTAACTAGAACTCCTTTTAAAAAGATGTGATACACTTTTCTTTCTTACTCTGTTCTGTGATTTCAATTTCCCTTGAATTCATGAGCGCATATTCAAAGTTTTGTCTTCGGACTTGCTGGTGGTCAAAGTTAATTTATTCAAAATTAGGGCACATTTTTTTCTCAAGTGTATATTTAAACCTAAGTCAAGGGAGTGAAGCCAGGCAAATTCTACATGGCCATTTTTACAAAGATAAGTTCACATTTCTGGAAGAAATTGTTTCAGAATATTCTGCTTTTCAAATGTAATTTGGTCTTTGTAAACATAACTGCTTAGCTTCAATTTGTTTCATGTCTTTATAAAATTTGAGTTCCAATTAGTTAGCAATATAACAGTTTTATTCTGACCTTACCATCGAAAGCTATGACTAAAAATTACATTAAAGTATATCAAAAATAGTACTGCTTACTTATCTCACACTTGGTTAACTACACCTTGTAAATGTTTTTAAAACTAAAAATACGAAATGTTTCACATTTGTTGGATATTGTGGAAGTGATTACAGGTTAGATTTCAATACTAATTGAAATACTTTACTTCGATCATAAAACAAATATTTCTTGTAAGTGCAATTATTTACTGATTTAAACTACTACTTTTTTTAAAACTCCTTCCTTCTCCTTTTTTTCTAAATGAAACTTTTTTTGCTGGAAAAGTCCAATAGGCTTGTCTTCTGCTGGGCCTGTCAGAAATAGTGCATAAACTCCCAGGGTCTGCAGCTTATAGAGTGAAAAACACTATTAATAATGCAAAGCAATCTATAGCCTGATGGATGCAGTACCACACCACCAGCTGGGAAATTCAGTGCACAGATATTTTCTGCAGACAGGAAGTTTCTTAATTTGCATATATCTCTATTCCAGGAGAATTGGAGAGCATCATCAAAGCAGTCTGTTTAGATCTTGTAGAAGCCTTTCTTACTTCTCTGTTTCTTTAAACAGTAAATACATAGATATGTGTTGGGTACTTCTTATGTGTGTCTTTGGTTTTTGCCATTACTGTTATTTCAGTTTCACTTTTATCTGGTTTTGTTGTTTGTTTTGTGGTTTGTATTTTTTTTTTCTTCTTTTACTCTCAGAACGTGGACTCTCTGTGGCACTCCTGAGTACCTTGCACCAGAAGTTATACAAAGTAAAGGCCATGGAAGAGCTGTGGATTGGTGGGCCCTAGGAATTCTTATATTTGAGATGTTGTCAGGGTAAGTGATAATTACTATATCACAGCAATATTATGTAATACAGAAATACAGAATTGTTTGCTAGTTCTGTTTACAATATTTGGATTGACAAATTTGGGCTAAATTTATTATTGATATACCAGTTTAATTTCTGCCTTTGAAGAAAGGAATTGGGAAGCTGTACAAAAGAACATATATCACTGTTGTTACGGGGATATTTTAGGCTTTTGTGTTTGCTGGTTTTGGGTTTTCAGTTTGGTTTGGGTTTTTTTTTGTTTTACTTAAGACTTTATTCATAGCTTCTCTTTTCATTACCTGTTTTGGAAATTCAGATTTTGTCGAAGTTTAGATTTTTATTCATAAAATCCTTTATATTTAAAGAGTAAAGAAAAGTACTACTGTGATTAATTTCCAGCATAGTGAAGTCCTAGTTGCAGTGGGAGCTTTAGTATGTAAAAATGCATTGTGGCAAGTAGGAAGACTTTTATTAATACAGTTTGTGTTGCTACTGAGCATTGGTTTTCTTTAAACCAGAGGAAGAAGAACGAGGAAAAGCTTGATAGGTCTGTTTGCAATCAGTTTGCTCAAATGCTACTTCTGGTGTTTTGGAGTTTGTTTGATAAGCAATGATTCCAGAATTGTACGAATTCAAACTGAAGAAAGAGTTTCTGGCATTAATATAATTAACTGTTTGTGACTTGTTAGTATTAGTTAGATAAAAGTAATTGTCTTAATTTGCTCTGATTTAAAAAAAAATATTGTTTTCAGTAAAATAAATAACTGATATAGAGAGTATGTGAAATCGTTCTTGTGTACTAAACAAGTAATCTACATGTTTTTCCTTTTACTTTTTCTTGGCTGTGTTATTTGAAGGTACTTGAAAAAGACTGGGATTTTTGAAAGTGATTGGGTTTGCTGTGGTGGGTGCTGTAGGACAAATGCAGATGAAAGCAAAGCTTTCATAGCTTCCAAAGAAGCATAGTATATTTCATCAGTTTGATATTGTAGTTCTTAGAATTTCTTCCTGGTACCTGGCTCAGTGTGCTCTGTACCTCCTCAGTCCCCAGGTGTGTCAGGTGTCCTCTGTGGCCTTTTATTATAAATCTGCAGCCTTGTAGAATTACCAGAACAAAATGTCCTTGCTTGGATTTATTCGTCTTTTTGTCGATGCAGTACTGTCAGTTCAGAGTGACTTTGGTGACTCTTCCAGTGTTTGGACAAGCTTGTCTAATTGCCTTAATAAGCAGTTCCCCTGATGGATGGGTGGTCACTTCAGAGCTCTAATCCACTGCATGTACTGCTGTGAAGTCCACCCAATAGCAACACAATTTTATCCCAGTACAGCATTGCTGCCCACTGCTTGCCTTCTTAATGTCCTGAAGGCTTGTATATGTATTGAATTTGAATCTCAAGGTAATTTGTGGACGGAAAAGTAATAAAAATATATAATAGTTGCTGGCTGACCCAGGCAGGCTTGGCTGACTGGTCTAATATGAAGATATTGTTTATGTCAGCTGATCTGTGCAGAAACCAGGCTTCACCTTTCTTCCATCGCTCGCTGTAAGGTGAGCAGCCCAAGTTGGTCAAGAGAATCCTTCTCAGAGACTTGAAAGGAACAAGAGATTCCCAGCAGGCTTGTTACCACTAATCTTAGTCCTAGACAGCAGGAAGACTGTAGATAAAAGTGTCTGGTGCTGTAATATGAGCGCAGGTGCTGCAGTCACCCAGCTGTGATTTACCTTCCTGCCGCGGGTTTCAGTGGGACCACTCTCTGTTAGGTCTGTGTGGTCTTAGTGTAAGTGGATATTGGGCCTTCTTGATTTGCATGCCTTACAGAGATGTTGATAGGATTCTCTCTACTAGGCCACTACTAGAGACATGCTTTACAAAGTTAACGTACTAACTACAGATGGTAATCCAGCAAGATATTTGGAGTCAGCGAGATCTCTAGACAGCAGGGCACTGAAGTATGACTGCTGTATATTCTACTGAAATATGACTGGCATATATTGTTTTTAAAAAAAGGGAGCAGCTGCCGTTGTTTCTATGTTGGACCTTCTGTGTCATGACACTATCTAGCTCAAGGGATGATGAGACCTGGATTCCAGAGTGGGGGGATGGGGGGAGTTGGCTTAATATGAACATTTTGGCTTTTAGACACTTTTAAATAATAGATAGATTACACTTTTCTAAGAGGCAACTGCAATCTTACATATGCTGATTTACAGAGCAGCTGTCTGCTGTGTGTGATTTTCTAAGGTTTTTTACTACAGTACTTGTGTAGACATCCTCTTCATAATGATTGAATGCTGCTTTGGATAAGGGCTCCATCCAACACTAAAAAATAAAAAGCACAGCAGCATTCAGTCATTTTTCAAACCTGGGGTAGGGACTCCATACAAGCTTGATTATTTGGGGTGTTGGTGTTTAGAGGTTTGGGTTTTGGGGTATTTTTTGTTTGTTTTGGGGTTTTTTGAGATGGGTGAATAGATTGATACTACTTTCTCAGGATTTTTTATTTTTAGGGGATTAAAGAAAGGCAGAAATTATGGCTTGTAGGTGTTTCCTTCAGATGGGAAGGTTGTCAAAATGAGTATATGCTTTTAGCATTTTATCATCTTTTTGCTGTTCTTGTCAGTAGTGTTTTGAAACACTTTTCCTCATGAATTCAAGATATGGCTAGATATTTAGTATCAAGGCTTTTATTGCATAAACAGCCCTAGTTAACCTTATCCATTGAAATTCAAAGATTTAAGAAATCTGAAAATATTTTGAAGGTGAGCGAAGCCTGACTTCAAGACTAAGTTATTGTCTGCAAGTAAATTAACATAAGATATTTGATAGTTATTTCCTGAAGTTACTCTCCCTGAAGCTCAAAAGCAATTGAAAAGAATTGGTAGCTGTGTGTGTAAGGAAATGGCCTCTCTAAAAACAAACAAACAAACCCACACCTTCCTGCTCTACAGTGTCTCATTTCCCTAACTTAATCTCTGGAGGCCCATGGAATTCTTGTTCTGCACAAACTTAGGTTTCAGGCAAGGTCCCATTTAGGTTTAACATATAAGATATAGGAAGGGGAAAGCACAGGGAGAAGCAAGGGTGGGAAGAAATACTAACAGATGAATAATACCAAGTTCATAGAGTTAATCTAAACAAGCTAAACAAACTATCAGTACAAGAGTAGGAACATCCCTTTATCTTGACTAAATGAATTCTGTTACAATCTACTGTAGAGAAAAATGTACTTATTATTTAGATAGGTTGTAATTGTACTGTTATCAGATATGCAGCTAATATGAATTTTATATATTAATGAGGGCTTTGTGTTTTTTGGTTTTGCTTTGGTGGTCATATGTGATGTGTTGGTCTGTCAATTTAGGTAGGTAGTGGTTCCTGTCTTCAGTTTCATATTCTCAGACCTGTGTGTTTTCCCTTGAGGTTTTACAACTTCTGTTCTTCAGACTGTCTTTGAGACTTACGTCTGTGCCGTTGTTATGCTTCAGTTAGCAAAAGAAATGGTTTGCAGCTGTTCTCCCATTTACAGAGATACTATTTTTTTGTAGACTCTTTTCAGTTGGTGAAAAGAAGGCAGCTGTTTGTATTTGTGTTGTGGTGTGAAGAAAGTCTGAAACTCAAGGGGATTTTTGTTGATTTATTAGGTAGCTTCCAGCACAGTACTTGTGTTGTTTTGTCTAAAATCTATGCTGTGTTGAAGGTTGACATTTACAAAAAGCATCAAAATCAAGTTACTTGGTTTCTCCGTAAGAAAACTCCGTATTTTTTCAAAGCTGTTTCCATCTTACATACAGTTCAAATGCACTTTAAGCAGAATTGCCATAAAATTAATACATAGCCGAGGGTGATTTAAATTTATTTCAAGAACTCTTGACATAGTAATTTTGGATTTTCAAAGTGGGAAAGCAAAGAGCAATTTAAACATGTAAATATGAAAAAAATTATATGTACTTCTATTCTTGATTTCACACCTCAGTAATGTACAGTAATCTGCTTACTGCAGCTGGCAGCTTTGTAATACATAGTTACAAAATCTCATTCTAATTGCTTCATGCATTTATAGACTCTAATAGGTAATAACAAATAAAAAATTGAGTTTGTCAACTTGCTGTGGAGAATGTGAAGGATATTAATATTGCTTGACTAAAGAAGAAACTTTATACGATAATCTCTCTTGTGTGGGAAAAACTTATGCATATTAAATACCTATCACGTTTTCCTTGTTATTTAGTGTCAAAGCAGGAATTTTTAATAACACAAGTATTCTTCCTGAGATTCTTCCACTTTCTAGTTAGCTGGAAAGTAGTTTTTCCTAAAGAAAGTAGTCTGGCTTTCTAAACATCAGCAAGAAATGTCCTTTAGTCTTTCCCTAACCAGGTAGTTTAGGGGTAGTCATGCTTTTCAGTGCTCTGATTTATTACTTTTTTTTTACCAAAAGCCTACAGACACCTTTACTTAACTATTCTGATGGAATTTGATTTTTTCCATGTTGAATTTTACAGTATTTCAAAGGGAATGCTAATCCACTTGATCATCAGCTGAATAATGAAGAAATTATTACTTCTGAAAATATTATGGGAATAATGTATAGTACTTGCTGAGGAATAAGCTTGTTTGAGTACCATAACATTTTAAGAAAGAGCCTGAAGTGAAGAAATGTTGTTTTCTTTTTTTTTTTTCCTACTAGTGATTTCCAAAGCCACAAGCACTGTATTTGTGTGTGTATGCACACAGCTAGGTTCTCTGAGAAAGTAGTTATAAAATATTAGGGAGATGTGCAAATACTTTAAATGAACTGTAATGCTGGTTGGATGTTATTAGTATGGTCAACACTTAAAACCTGGGTTTTTTAATTCTGTAGGGATTTTGAAGCAGAAGTATACTAACAGGGTTGCTTTGGTCATGTTACCGAGGGCAAAACAGAACTGAAATTAGTGCATGAGTACTTAGTTATTCCATTCTCTTAGAAGTTTTCCTGTGATAACTTTTAAAAACATGACTGACATTCAGAAAGTGTTGGCACTTGGGCTGAGCTGCCTGTACTGGCTGTACTGATGCACTCCTACGCTGAGCCTCTTGCAGCAATTCAGAGATGTATTATACTAGGAAAGGAAGCACAGCAGAAAACTCAGTTCTTACTGTGGCTGTTCAACAAGTAGTCTCTCTGTTAGCCCATAACTTCATGAAGAACTTCATAGAAAATATAAATGTAGAATTTTAATTACATCTTAATTTACCGATCATTATGGGGAAGATTATGAAATGAATACTTTATCTGTCCCACACAGAAAGGCAGCTGCACTTGGAGAGTTGTGAACACTCTGTCTGTTTCAAAAACCTTATCTAGCAAAACATACACATGAATTCAAGAAGTACAACAAATAACAGAGCTGGATAATGTATTCATGTGAAGGTTCTTTAACACGTTAGACAGAAACTGGTAAATAAGGGTGTGCCTGCAGTTACAGGACAAGATCAAAAATGGTAATGCTCTTTTGGAGAGTATATCGCTGGTTTTTACAGATAAAGGCAAAGTGTTTATTACTTTTAACACTAAAAGTTTGTTTCATAAATTATATTTTTACTGCATGAATGTAACAATTTTGTATTTTTCTATTCTGTTCTTATATTTTAAGTTTTATTCTGCATTCAGTGTGTTCCATACAAAAATATTTTCTGTTTTGCAATGGCAGCTTTAAGTTATTCTTCAAGATAGTATTCGATTGGTGGTGTCCTACCAAAAAGGACAATATAATCAATATAATCTGAGGGGAATTGCTATAACTTAATACTGCTTATTAGATTTTTAGAACTTCTTTTTCTAACCTCTAAAAATTTTCTGTATTAAAACAGGTTTCCTCCATTTTTTGATGACAATCCATTTGGTATATATCAGAAGATTCTTGCTGGCAAAATAGATTTCCCAAGGCATTTGGATTTATATGTAAAGTAAGTCCATGACTCCGAACACTGTCTTTTCTATTCTAAACACCTCCTTGAGCACTCTTCCTAAAGAATTTTTTTAGAAGACCTGATTTCAGATTCTGATTTTCTGAAACATCATGTTGGAAAATATTTTGTATTACATTTACACTTGCAGTCCAAATAAACTTATATATCTGGTAGAGTTCAAGGTGGTGATACAGTTGTGATTTAGCATCTGACTCTCTTTTCTGTGTATTATGGGATATTAAATGCTTTTCCACCTTGTACAAGCCTCATTGGCTTGTACTTTAAGGAAGTAAAGAGGAGAAATATGAGGAGATAATTTGAGTAAAAATTAGGAGAGCAGGAAGTGAACACTAAACTGTTTCTATCTATAGATGCATACCACTTAAATCACTCTCAGTGTAATTACTTGAAAGAACTCTGGTACCTTAGAAGTTATAGTGTAAAATGAACTTAAATTTATGATAGCAAGGGCCCAGTTCAATATGCAGTATTACATATACATATAATGTGAGTCCAATTCTCAGTGTTTTGCAGTCATTAAAGGCATATTGCAGATGAAATAAGGCTTTTTCCTATTTGAAAATTCTATAACTGAAATAATTTTTAGTAAACATTAAAACAGGAAATGCAGTACAGAAATAAATTTTCTCCTAAGAACCAGAGATAATTGAAGGAGGGAGTGATGACAGGAAGTTATTCCTATGTTACTCATTCATGATGTTTTCATGGTGACCGTAGAGAAGCACTTGCCTACTGTCACTACTCGATAAACAGTAAAACTAATCATTTGAGAAAGTTTTTTTTGTTCTTTTTTTAAATTTTTAATTTCTTTTTAAAGCCTCCACTGAATCATCAAGTGCACAGAATGAGGCATGTCTGCATGCCCTTAAGCTGACTAGTGTCTCATATTTTTGTCTCTTTGTAACAATTTTCTCATAGTAGCTCCACACAGTTTCCAGTTTAGTGTAGTCTCATTGTCTGGTCTTCCTAATCCAATTGGTCTTGGAAAGAAAACTGATTCTCTCATAGTATTCTGTGCACTGAAGTATAATATTGTGACCAGAAGCTGGAACTCTTCAAACTAGGTTATCATCACTAACAACTCCATCTAATTTAGTGACAGCAGTTATACACTGATGAGGTCACCCCTGAGCCTCCTTTTCTCCAGGCTAAACAATCCCTGCTCTCTCAGCCATTCCTCCTAGGACTTACCCTCCAGACCTTTCACCAGCTCCATTGCCCTTCTTTGGATATGCTCCAGCACCTCAATGTCTTTCTTAAAGTGAGTGACCCAGAACTGGACACAGGAAGTCTTGGTGTGGCTTCACCAGTGACAAGTGCAGGAGACAATCACTGTCCTGTTCTGCTGGCCACACTGCTTCTGTGGCTTCACTTGCTTTCTGTAGTGAGTTGTGAGCATAATGTCTTGGCTGTCAACCCCTCTTCCTTCTTTCAAACCACAATATGCAGAACTGGATAGTATTTGAACATCTCTGCATTATTAGCTTAAAGCAAGTGCCAAAATTATTTTGTCCAATGAAGGCAGTCTGCCTTACTTTTATCCCACGTGTTTTCTCTCTTTTCCAGTAAGTCAGTATTTCAGCAAGAAAGAAGACTGTCTTGGGTCCTGTCACATCCAGACTGTGTCTGAAGTATTAGGTCTATACAGTGTTTTAACTGTGTTCTGAGACAGCAAAACTATTTCCGTTTCTGAATTCTGAGAACAAATCTCTCCCTAGGTATATGCACTACTTGAGCTTATGGGCATTGACATTTTTTAACTCACCTACTCCCTCACCCTCCTGCACTTTTTACTTTCTGAATTTGTACCACTTCCGCTTTCCCTCCTGCTTCATGAATGTTGCTCTTTTCTACTGCTTTTGTAAGCTTTTCTTTGCAAAGCCAGTTTTCAAAAACTTAAAACAAAATGTCACTGTTACAGCATTTTGCTGAATATTGGTCTGGGGAGACCTTCGTGTAGAATTTGATTCTCCAAATACATACAGCAACATACCTATTGAATTAATTTTAGCATGGTAATTTTAAAATTGTTTTTTAGAACCAACGTAATAAAAAAGTACTAAACCATCCATTATTTGTTTCAATTCAATGGATATTTCTTCTGCCCAATGCAGCAAGTATCATCTTTAGTGACAATACAGTATCACCAAGTAAGCTCATCCCTTAAGTGTTCTATGATGAATTTTTGAAGCAAGCCAAGAACGATCCATGAAATGTTGTCTGGTTTTATAGGAATAGGAAAATATCTTTGGCCGTAAACACTGTGAGTCTCTTTTTGGGTTTCTGCATTTCTTTTCAGTCCTACTTCTGTTTTCAAGTGTGCTTATAGTCAGCCATGTAGCCTCTTCCATAAAGAATGGTCTTCTCTGTGAAGTAGAAAGGAGTATTTCTGTGAAGGTGACTGTAAAAGGACTTGTCTCATTATTTAAGCTAATCCATATATTGATTGCCTGGAATGATCATGAGAGTTTTAAAAATTGTTTTCTACATGGACTTTTTTTATTCTTTTATCTGATAATTTAATGTCTTTCCAGTTGATTTTTAGAATTGCATTCCTGCCAAATGCAACAGCACATTCAGTTCATATGCTCTTTCTGTGTACACTTCCATGATTTCAAGGATAGGTGACACAATGCTATTTTTTGGGTGGGATGGTAGACATTACTGATGGGGATCGCAAGAGGCATTGCTATGTTTGTGTTCTTTTCTGTAAATAAAACCATTGACTTTTTTTTAACCTTTTTTATTGTAAAAGTTGGAACAAGCCATGCTCTGTAATCTCCAGCATTTCATGCTGTATACCATCTCTTAGGACTATTTGAGATTGTAGAATCAATTAAGGATGGTTAAATTTTTGTTCTTTCTTGTCATTGCTACTTTATGCAATTAGACCAGAATGCCATTTTTCTAAAATTAAAGCAAAATAATCTTCGAGATAACAAAGTAACTGCTTATAGAAATATGAAGCCATATTTTTCTTTCAACTCATAACTGGTCAAGCTAATTCCATAAACTATGATTATTTTGGTTTATGTTATGGTGGTTTGGTGCTTAAAATTTGAAGTACTTTGCTATTAAATGGAAGAGTTTTATGTCTCTAAACTTCTGTTAATCTTTTAAAATGTTGATTTAGCTTTATGTAGAAGTGTTCAATGAACCAGTATCTCGGTGAGGCTTTTCCTTTTCAATGAAATTGTATCTTATAGCTGTTTCAAGTTTTAAGCAGATGGCTAACTCTTCCATGGTTTCTCTGGATATTTGGCATAAAGCCGAGGGTGCAGTTTTATCTGCATTTTTAATACATATTCGTGTTGTGTTGTGACAGATTGGAGATTCATTTTGACATTTGGAATGCCCAGCAAAATACAAAAATACAAGGAAAGAAATAGTGCTACTTGGTGGAGGGGCAGGGGAGGAGAGATAGGTTTTCTTCCCTTGTTTCTTGGAAGAGTCTAAAAGAAATTTGCAAGAATTCCGTTAGAATCTATTAGATTCTTCTTTATTTTTACTCTTAAATGTCCTAAAATATGAGGAAATTAATGGGTCAAAGGGAAGTATGTCTATATTCTGTAACACTTGTATGACAGTCAAATATAAATTACTTCTGTTTAACAGAGAGCATGTTTTCTTTACTTCAGAGACCTTATTAAGAAGCTGCTTGTGGTTGACAGAACAAGACGACTAGGAAATATGAAGGTCAGTGTAAAACCTTAGGTGTAACACAGAACAAGGTTGAAAGAATTCTGTAGGAAAGATGTAGAACAGTTCTTCATAGAGCTTTTGTTTTTATAAGCATGAAACAGATACATTTTCCCATACATTATTTTGGTTATGCTATCCTAAATGCAAAGTTTAACCTGTGTATTTCTGGTTTTTTTAAACCACTCTCCTATTTGGATTAATGCTATCCTTCATTATAGTTTCGCTCTCTCCTCACCAGCACCACCACCACCAGCTCCTTCATTAATTTGAAAACCTAGATTAGACCAGAAACATGGTATTACACCCTGTAGTAGAGGGTACCAGCTCATTTGGTTCTTTTTTATGGAGTTGTTAATCCCAGAAGGAATACTAATCAAATTTGAAGTTTAAAAATTATTTTTAGGCATATAGGGATTGTTTGGTACTGCAGCAATCCCTATACTCCTAAAAATATAATTGTATCTGGTACCTAGCCAGGTGGGGCTGGTTAGACACTGTCAAATACTCTTCCTCCAGGAAGAGTTATTTACCCTAATCTGAACAGATTTATGAGGACAACAGATACTGAAATTAGCTTGTATATTCTTTCATTTCTTTAGAGACAGCTAGAATTTTTAATTCTCTGGGCAGGGGATGTTAGAGCTTTGCTTTTTGGCTGAAAGCACACTGAATGGTAAGCATAGGTGAAGAAGGTAAAAGGTGCACAATCATCCAGGGTTTTCTTAACATTTTGATATAGGAATAAATGCTTTAAAGAGCTGTCCGTTGTTTTCTTTTGGAGCCTTTTATGGCACAAACTTAGACTGGTAAGAAAAACCAAGAAATAATGTTTTTCTTATCCTTCAGAATCCTTTGTAGCGTTTTCAGGAGAATTTCTTAAATTGAAAATTTTTAAACTCACTGATCACTTTTATATCTTTGGACAGTTTTGAAGGAAAACAAGAACAAAAGCAAATCTTGACTTATTCAAAGACAGGCTTTGGGGGAAGTGTGTTTGACTTTTGTGTTGTTTTGGGGGTTTTTTTAGTCTGTGGTTGCTTAGGTTTATTTTGCAGTTTTCTCTACAATTGACTAAAATGGCAAAATCAAAACCTGTTCTAATTAAAAGCAGATTTTGGAGTGGGAGCAGTAGGTCAGACCTGTGTCTGATAATTTTTCATGATCATAATTGATTTAAAAATATGTAAATCCCATTGGACATTTTCTGGTGAAGCATTCAGTCAGATCTGCTTTTCGGGGAGCTAGGTGATATTGTTCTCCTTGATGCCTCATTGGATATGAGCATGGATAGTCCCACTCCACATACATCTGAAAAAACCCAAACATGTGATATGCTTCATTTTGTGGAGCTGTATGTGGTATAATCTTGAATGCTGTGCCTGGGACAGAAATCAGGCCTGGGACAGAGAGCAAACTGTTCGTCCTCGGTCCTTAATGCCTTAAAAGTATGTGTGTACTTGAAACAAGCTTACTCATGAAAAAAAGACATTTTTCTTCCTTATGTACATAATTAAAACAGGCAGCCCAGAGCAAATAATCATTAGAAGGCAAATAAACGTTATAACTGTACATCTAAAATGAAAACACGTTTTAATATATTTATTCTTGTGACAGTATTGAGAATGTTTGCTGTCAGCATTAAACGTCTGTAATATTTGAAAAAACTATGTGCTTCCTAGACATTTTTTTTATTTAAAACACCATCAGCTCTCAGTTACATTTTTCATAGTGCAAGAATTAGAAAGTATATCTGAATAAAAGGCATTGTCTAAAATGCTGGAGAGCACAGAAGTGAACAGGACTGTAGTGAATGGTTTCGTGGGTACTTTAAAGCCTGTTTTTGATCTCCATTGTGTCAGAAGAATGCTAAAAAAACCCAAACAAACCTCAAATCAAAAACATTTGGGTTTTATTGCTGGAACTCAGGATCTGCTAGGGAATTAACACAATGAATTTATCCTTTAGAATCTTTTAATGATTATCACCTGAAAAAAAGAAAAAACGAATACGCTGTTTGTCTGCTTTGATATCACAGTTCTTGTAATGAAATACATGGTTTGGCATACGTGCATCTTTCAAAATAGTTATTTTGATTTCTTTCCTTAAAGAATGGAGCAGATGATGTGAAGAGACATCGATGGTTCAGATCCATAGACTGGGATGCTGTACCTCAAAGGAGACTAAAGGTACATTCTGCAAATACTGTATAGGACATCACAAGGAGAAATGATTGTTCATTTAAGCTGATCTGTTGAAGGTTTGTTGGCTGTTGCATCTGTGTATTTGTGTGTGTATGACCACGTCTATATGCACACTTCATAATTAAATGCATATTTGCCCTTCTGCAATGCAGAGTTAATTGAATGAATGTCCATTTGCATTTTTGTCTACATATGAAATGTTTTAAAAAAATCCCTGCCTTGGTTTGCTGAAGTTGATTAGTTAAGACAAAATTTAGTTTCCAGGTCTAGGGTTTTGTAAGTGATTACTTGTTGTAGTTGGTGTTTTATTTGGGATTGGTAGTTTGTTGATTTGATTTTTTTTTTTTTTTTCTTTTTTCCCTTGTCCTTACATTTATGGAAATATTTTACTCTGGGCTTTAAATTTTTGTGCCAAGTTCAATTCAGGTAAATGTTTTAATGAAATGTAAAGCATGTGGGAGTAGGAAGAATAGGGAATGTGAAAGAGAAGAATTTATGAATATAATTCTAACATACTTTTTAACAGCACTGAATTCTAGTATTGTATGAGGGCAGATGTTTGCAAAAGCTATCAACACTGCAAAATGCTTTTTAAAGTCCTTTGAAAGTAAAACTGCCTTCTTTCCTTCCTCAGAGTTCTAACTCATACAATTCCTTACAGCAGTGATTTTCTGTAACAGAGGTTGGGTTGCCATATGCAGTCAATCAAGTACCAATTAAACATCTGTTTTTCTTTTCTTTGCATTAGTTTCTTACACTTAATTTCCGGGTAGATATCTTGAGTTCTTGTACAAAAAAAAAGAGACAAGATTAAAATGTTCTTGACGTATTCTTGTAAGCAGCATCTAATACAAAAGCTGTAGGTGCCTTTTCTCTTTAAGAAAAATAAGTTTACAGTGTTTAAAATCTGTGGGTTTGCTTTATTTTTAATCATTACTGCACCCAGTTGATGTTTTATGCATATGCAATGTAATGAAGTCGCATTTTTCTAGCTGTTTACTGTAAATTCTGTTCAGTGAAATCTGCAAAGAACACAGACTGGATGATAACCTGTTTTATAAGTGTATAAACTCTGAAGTTTATGACAATTAAAGCAATAAAAAACAAATAGTATTAAAAACTGATCATTAGATGCGCAATCAAATGTCTCAGGTCCAAACATCCTTCATGTGGCATTTTTACTTAAAAATTTAAAAAACAGTCACTGTAGCATATTATAAATGCAAAACTTGTTTCTTAATCTTTTTAAGGGTTACATTAAGCTTTTAGAAGATGAGATGCTGCTTAATTAAACTTATGAGTAGGGATGTGAAGTGGATCAGAATTTTACTTGGTTATTTCTAGAGGCAGCTATATTCTTGAGAATTTTTTTCACAATTTCATACTGATGAAGAGATTGAAAATATGAAATAATGCTCACATTTTCCCTGTTAAAAAGCATGAATTTTTCTGTTGTGCAAATGATGCATTGATTCATGGTCCTAATAAGGTCTTAAATATCAATATTTTATAAATAATAGTAATGGCTAAAAGAGAGAAAATAATTTCATTAATCATACTTTCTCTGTCTTCTTTTGTTTTCTCTTTCTGTGTGTCACTTCACAAAACTGTTTTTTCTGCCAAAATGCATACAGGGAGGTAAGGTACCAGGCACTGCCCACAGTGAAGCAGACAGCTCTCTGGGGCAGAGCTGATTGTGCACATTTTCTTCAGCATCTGGGCAGTGTACTGTGACTACCAGACACAAAATTAGGACTCTGCTTTTGGCTAAAGGTTAGAAGTATTATCTTACAGGAACCCTTGCTTTCCCATTGAAAAAATACTGATGATGACAACGTTTTGAGAAGTCCAAAAGATCAGACAAGATCTCATGAGCTAGAGGAGGCCAGACTTTTATCTTTTTGAGGAGATGCAGAATAACATTTTGCCGTACTTTACAGTTCTGTCTGTGGTATAACTTCAACCCAGTTCAGTGATTGTAAGGTTTTCTCATTCTGAACTGTTCTGTTGGAGTCAGCGTGGTAATTAAGCCCTCAGTTGCTGAGAAGAGGATAGAGAGATGAATGTCCCTTGAGTGAAGAAAAGGCGTTTGCCCTTCATTAAACCCTGCAATTAATGAAATGTTCCTGAAAGAATCTTTATCTCATAGTCTGTGGCCAGAAGTGCAGAGTATTCTCAGTGTTAGATTTAAGACAGATTAAAACTATAGGTATCGTGAAGCTGATGAGCAATACAAGAAACTGAAAGGATCCTCTGAGAAAACAAATAGAAAACAGATACTTCTCTTGGCACCTTCAAGTTTCATAAAAACAATCCATTTGAATTAAGCTGCTTTTGGTGCCATCCTTGTGAAATGAGTTATGGTGAAGCAATTTCTTTACCTGCTTGAATATATTGCTAGGTTAGGAAAAACCATAGTAGATAGACAGAAGTTAGTAATTTCAACCTTTTAAAGAGTAATCAGTCTATTTGAAAGCAGTGAAGAGGAGGCTTTTTTTCCTTCCATTTAGAAGCAGTTTCCCATGCTGCTATGCAGATTCTTAGTTGAAAAGAACCTAATGTGGTTACACACCTTTTTATTCCTAAGCCACAGAAGAGGGGAGGGGTAAGGGAGGAGAGTGGCATATTATGCTATGGTGGCATGTGCCTGGGTTGGAGTAATTTTTTGCAGTAGTTTCCTTTGGTCTGCAAAGCAACTAAAACTAGTACTCAATAAAATAGGTGTCTGTATTAAGTGTATTAATTATCTAAGTGTCTTTTAACCACATTATTTAACTACAAAACTGACAAAGCATGGGCATATGTGTTGCTGCAAGCTTCTCTGTCTCATGTCATTCATTATTAGGAAAAGGTGAACTGTAAATCTGTACTCTATTTGTTTAATATGGCTTTCACAGAATTTCTGCTTTAGTATGATGGAGAGGAGCTCATTGAGGAAACTACTAATATTTTTGTTGTGCTTGTTCTGACTAGCCTCCCATAGTGCCCAAAGTATCTAATGATGGGGATACTTCAAATTTTGAAGCATATCCTGAAGATGACTGGAACAAGACACCTCCGGTACCTCCTAAAGATCTAGAAATTTTCAAGAACTTCTGAAAGCAGCATCTGCACTGGATAAGGTATGTCCAAATGTCAGGAGGGCTCTTGAAAACGTTGCAGATCTGTGAGTGAGAGCCATATGCAGAAATTACATTTTTCTGATTCATAATGGGTTATGGAGTGACAAAGATCATTGATCTCACAGGCTTTGGTTTTCTACAGGGATGAAGAGTTATTTGCATACAGATATTTAAATCCTTCTGTCGTTAAATCTTTTTAAATAGTGTGTTAAAAATAAGTACCTAGATTGATTTGACAGATAAGGAAATGTGATAATTCTTAATTTTAAGGTTTTTCTATTAAGAATGCAGACTTTAAAGGAATAAGATTGTCAGATTAATTCTGTACCCTGCATATTCTCTAACTGTGGTAGGTTGATACTTGTTACTGAGTTCAAATACTCCACCTTGTGTTTTGTGTTCTTTTTTTTTGTCTTAGAAACTGGAAGGAAATTGAAATGCTGAGAGCAAGTCTGAAGAACGACGGAGTTCAAATATAAATAAAGATTTTCTTTGTGGCTAAGAATGATACTGCATCCAGATATGTGTATTAGTATATAGTAAACATTTAAAAGGATGGAGGCAGGCAGGAATGATTTTTTGCTGTAAACATTTGACTTTAGTTTAGTAAATTGTAATAATGATAGTCTGCTCTGAAGTAGACTCACTAAAATGATATTTTTAGGATTTTTTTTTTTTTTTAATTTATGGTTACGTTTCCTGCTATTCCCAGATACTTTTTGCATAGTTAACTCATAGACTTAATTTTATAAGTTTATACTAAACTTGTGTAATTAAAAGCACAAATTAGTATATATGTATATAATGAATACAGTACAACTAAAGCACAGGAATTGTGCAAAGATGTAAATTTTTGTACTTTGCAGAGTCTATGATTTTTATTTTTCAAATAATGTTTTTCAAGAAATTCTTTAGGAATAAAAGTCTTAAAAAGGATAAATGAGTTTTTCATCATCTTATATACATTTTATAATTCTTTGTAAAAGATAAAAATAATTACGTTTTAAAAAAGATTTGTACCTAAAATTTCCAATGCCTCACACTTGCAACCATAGTACTTGAAAGCAGAAAGACAAGGGCGTGTTTTGTTGTTGTTCAAGATGCATCTTAATGGCTAATTTATGAAGTTCTGTTACAATTATGTCTCTTTGCAAACCAGAATTTTGAGTGATTATACACTGTCTGAAGTGAGCTTCCTCACATGAAAACTCTCTGTGAATATGCAAGTCAGTGCATACTGATAAAAGGGCTTTAACTGGCTCTGACAAGAGTTGTTCCTTCTCAAGCTTGTTGTATTCTCCAAATGTAAAGCATGAGCCATAACAGACCTTTTTCATTAGTGAAATAGTTGTTGTTGAATGCTTGGCGCTTCAGAATATCAGAGGGAAGACTGCATAAATAGTACAGCCTTATTTTTCTGCTCCTGCTTTTTTGAAAATTTCCTAGCCCCTACTGCCAGGAATTTCATAGGTGCAGAGTTCAAACCTTAGATGCGCAGTCTCTTTTTTCATCCTGTACTAACATCTTTCTAGCAGCTTGAGCACACTGTGTTTCGGAAGTCTTTGCAATATTGCTTCATTTTAAGTAGCACTAAATATCAGTATGTGCACATGTATGCTTCTATGTATATGAATGCACAGAAACAAGAAGGCAGATTGTACACAAGTCAGAATCTGATATATATATATACATATTCTGATATTGTGTTAATATAATGGAGTTGATTTTGAAGTGCTTCAATTGCAAAAAGCAATCACATTCTTTAGGATGTTGTGGTTTAGATAACTTCTAGCGAAATTATTGTATTTAGACCAAATTTTTTTTTCTCAGAGCACATCAGTTCACTGGAGTTCAACTATGACTCATGGCTCTACATAATATTGTTTAATTAGATCATACAGACAGTTTTTCTCAAAAATACTCTCCATATTTTTTATCTGAAATGTAGGCCAAAGATTGGTTTTTCTAAGCTAAATCCTGAATGCCTACGAATCAGGCATTCTGGTAATTGTTACTGATATTACCATATTTATGATTTTATGGCAGATCAGTTACTTGAGTCTCCTTTTGGAAAAGTGACCTCCATTTTTTTTTTTTTGTTTAAACAATACTGAAGTGCTATCAAGAACCTGTAATTTCTAAGGTATTAGATTATTTCTTTATAAAGCAAGTCTTACTTAAATAGATTGTATAACTCTGCAAAAATGCACAATGTGTAACAAAATCAGGATATTTCAAAATTATAATTCTGGAATATCACAAAGCTGTCTCGATGTTATGCAAGTTGATGGCCCCAGCTGCCACTCAGTAAATATTGTGTATGAATGTCTAATGAAATACAGGACAGTCCATAGGAAATTACAGTTTTAACCTTGTGTAAGTACCTTATTCTCTTGAAAAATGAATCTGGCTCACTATGTTTCGATCTGTGGAATTAGTTATTCTAATCAATAGGAAAAACTGAAACACATAAAAGTAAGCTGAAACACAGCTTACTTTGTCCAAGGGGGAGCAAACTGTTCGGGAGTTTTCTTAATGTGCAAGCTTATAGTATTTTATGGAATCTAAATACTACAACATCAGTTTCTTATTTAAAAATGTACATACTGCAACAAGAGGGTGTGCTAAATATAGGATTTTTTCTCAAATTTCAAAGCTGCTCTGTGTTTAAGTCTTCAGATCTAAGGAAATGAAGCTGAATTTGAGTTATGTGCCACAGTGGTGGTTAGAAGTTTTGAATTCTTGAACAACAGGAGATAGTGGGTTTTCTTTTTATGAATCTTATCCATTGCTGGCAGTGGATGCACTGACACTCACTATGATAGAGACTAAGGAAGTGAATACAATGTTATTAATAATGATAATCCACTGACTTTACATTGTTTCCGAGCCATGTGTACATACACCTAACTACTGACCTCGTCAGCATGCTTTCTAGTACAAAACTGCTTTCAATTTTTTTAAATTAAAATCCTGAACTAAAAGATAAAACCAAAACATTTTTGAAGCATTATTTTAAGTGATCAGTTATTTTCTCTACAGTCCTGGAATGAATGAAGTATTATTACCTGGCTGTTTTATTTATTTGCACAAGTGAGTCTGCTTTATTTTAAGTCTTTGCTGGGACTTCATGGTCCACTAATGTTGTTCTTTCTGAGTGCTCATGCAGGTAAACAGTGCACTAAGAGCTCTGAATTTATGGATTTTTTTCAGAAGACTAGAACATTTTTTTAGTTTCTATTCAAGTAGGGTGTTCTCTGAAGTTCATTTTATTTTGATTCTTTCTGTTAATATGTACTTTTACGTATAGACTATTGCGTAAGGACTGTTGTCTTGCAAGGGAGCCCATAGGCCTTTGGTATTCTACATCAGTGAACAAGAATGTTAAACATTTAAAAAATGACCTTTATTTTTGAGTTTTATATATATATATTTTTAATTGCCCAATCTGAGGTTTTAAGTGATAAACATGAATTATAAACTCAATTGCCTTGTAACCAAATGATATAAATGCTTCATGATTTCAATGAAGAACATGCTGTAGATTTTCCTGTAAATTAGCTTGATCAATGAATATGTGTGCTACTGAGCTTTAACTAATGTGATCTTCCACTGTAGAAAGTCATTGTTATGGATCAAATAGAGGTACTAAACTATGTTTAAATGGATGAACAGGGATTTTACAGTTTTGAAAGCAATGATGATATGGCTGTTCCTCAGCCCATCTGCTTTCCATTCAGAAGAGGTGTGATGCAGTGCTTCCTTATGCTATAGAATTATTTTTCAGCTTTCAATGACTGTAGCATGATTCCTTTTTGTACTGTACTGTGTACAGACTTCCCATGTTTTGCACTTTTCTATGGCAAACCTTGACTGCTTTATAAATACTCCGTTGTGTAGTAAGTAGTGATAGTGGTAGCAGGCATTTGTGTGCTGCATAATCGGTTTGGACTGCTCGACTTGCGAGGTTAACTTGGGCTAATGTTGTGTGTTGCTGGTTGCTTGTTGTAGCTCACGTGTAAGTACTGTTCAAAGTTACAAAGTCAGCCCTCATTGCACAATGAAAATCACTGTGATCTGTACATAAACCCTAGTAAAACTTTATTGCTGTTTAATTTAATGTAATATCTGTCAAATCTGGATTCATTTAATAAACCTTTATATCTTTTCAAATGTTTAAAACTAGTTTGCTTCCATTTGTGTTGGGAAGAGATTGAGGTTCTTCGTGCAAGAAAATGGGAAGGGGGAGACAAGAGGAGTAGAAAAACATCTGTTCCTTCTTTTCAGGTGTAAAATTTTTTCTGAACAGCACACAACTGCTGGAAGAAATTTTAGATGGTATGGAAGAAGCACCAAAAAGTGTATTTTCAAAATTATTTCAGGTTGGGCACCTACAATGAAAAGTGTTAACTCTGACTTCTCATTAAACTTTGATTATATGACACTAATTGCTATGGCATTTTCACAACTTAATGACCTGAACACTGTCCATAACACTCATTTCAATCCATTTCTTTAAGCATCAAAAAATACTCATTCAATGTCAAGCACACCTAATTTACCCTTTATTTCATCTTCCCTCAAGAACTTGAAAAGTCCATTTTTTACAAAATTTTTTTAGCTGTTTGTGTTAAATTCCATCTCTTGGTTCAAATGTATTTTATTTCTTACCCACTAGCTGTCTTAATTTGGCAGAGATAATTACATAGTCATAGAACCTACTGGATACAGTTTGGACTAGTTAAGGGTTCATTTTCTTAAGACAGAATATTTTTTTCTTTCTGCCTGGCTTCATTCTGAATTCTGTGCATTGATGTTTTTCTCTTGTAAACCACTATGTCATGTGCTTCAAGAGACTGCTAATGTAAAGTGAAGGAACATTGCAATGAGCCCTGGCAAGCTTTTAGTCATCAAAAGAACTTCTAACTAAAAACATAGAAAGTTTTTGAATTGTAACAAGCATCCAGGATGTTTGTAAAGAATTTGGTTTTTACCCCAGCCATGTGGCAGTTTTTGTTCATTTGTCCTGAGTGCTATATCTTTTTTGACTGCACATGTAACTCTTTATCTTATCCAATAGGGGCCATTTAAAATATGCCTTTTCACTCATTCAGGGCAAGTAAGTTTCGTAGGACCACACTCATTACTCCCAAATCTTTCTTACTTCATGCTTCATTAGGGCTCTTAAGGGCAAAACACTCTTAAAACAGCATTTGACAAGAACCTACCATACTGTGACCCACTTAACCAGTAAATGTATGATGTTTTAATGAATGGTGGAAAGCAACTGGCACTGTTACATCTGGATCCTGCACAGTATTTTGTGAATTCTTACATAATTTACAAATCGAGCCATTCCTTGTGCAGACAAGGAATTGTCTAGATTGTGTAGCTGCTACAATCTCAGCTTCAGAATTCAGGCAGCTTTTCACAGGGAAAGTAAAAGACTACTGTCTATTCTGTCTTCCATGCCCCCTTTTCATCTGCCCTTCAAAAAATGACCACATTTGAATGTATGTCAATCTTTGTATTTATCCTAGAAACCAGGAATATTGTAAAATTTTAGCAAGCTGAATTGTATGAATTTCTGTGTATCCAAATACTTTTCTTTTATGTGATCATATGTCAAACTATAATTCTGTGAAAAATGCAGCAGTCAGTGGCACTATTATACCAGCTTTGACTTAAGGTAGGTTTATATGATTCATTGCATTTGTTTCAATGACAGCAAGAATGAGTTGCTGGGGCAGTTGAAAGTCTAACGCCTCTTACTGCGTCTGTAATTGAGGCGACTGAAGTTTCTTGAGGGACATCCCGAAACTGATAGGTAACCTGAAACATCAAAAATGCAGGCCTGTCTTATTTTGAGTATGCAGGACTCTAAGGTGCCATGCAGGTTCTTTCTCTACTGTACTGTTTTTTACATAATCAGAGTACATATAGGTACCTTGAAAAGTGTAGTCAGTGTCAGCTTAAACAACTAACCAATTTGAGAGTTTGTTGTTGTTCTTTGATGGGGTTTTTTGTTTGTTTTTAAATTGTCTGCAGCATATTGTTCCTGTTCTGGACTATGGTGATAAAGAAGGCAGATGAATGGGAGAAAATTATTTGGGGAAAACAAATAAGCTTGAATTGGACTTTAATCCAAGAAATAAGTTGATATGCCTGACTAGTACCTACTTACAAATGCATTTGGTCTATCACTAAACGTTGTTAAAAAAATGGTGCCTGATTACATTTATGCTGGCTTTTAAAATTCCTGTTCTTCTCAATATTGTATCCAAAAATGTAGTTTTAGGAGCCAGAGCTTATTTCAACTTCAGTCAGTAATCAGTCTAGTTTAGAGAATCCTTGATACTAAAGTCCCTTGGTTGGTGAAGGACCATGCTTGACAGCCATCACGCTCTTAATTTTCTGCCAAGTGTAAGCTGTGCAGAGGAGGTGGTTGTGCTTTCAGTACCAATACTGTTGCAGTTCACATGAAGAGAACAGCAGTTTGCTCGAGCCTGCAGAGCCTAAGCTTAAGTCTTTTCACCTTCAAGAGCCAGTCTCTTTGAGCAGCTTTGTGAGAGTATAACTGAGCAGCTGAGCAAATATTAAGACTGAGCTGTAGAAAAACTCTGAGCTTTACAATGGCAACGCTTCAGAAGTTAAGCATTAGAGAGCTCAGTTTTTGATTTATAATACAAAAGTAAAAGATTCCGTGCTGTTTTGTGCTTCTGAAGTTTGATGAACAAATGCCAAAAATACGGACTGTTTCAAATTGTGTGTGTAATATCTAGTAGCTTCTTTGGCCTGCTTTTGTTTTCTCAAAAAGAAATTGTAATTGAATTTAGGACCCTCTTCTAATCAAGGTGCTTGTAAAACCATTTTAGTGAAGCAGTGCTGCTAAGCTCTGTTAATATAGTAAATAAAACATTCACAAGTGGCATGTCTTCCATTTGTACTGATAATCAGTTTCCTTCGATGCATGTTAACTAGATGTCTGAATATTCTGTTCTTAGTGTTTGGTCAAGCTTTTACCCATTCTACTAACAGGTTTTGCAAAAAAATAAGCATAGGTAAGTAAACAGAAGCAAGTAAAATATTTTTTCTTCACGTTAATAAAGCTGAGCTGTGAATTGATATGTAAATGCATTATCCAGGAACAGCAGTCTCTTCAGATTAATAAGTTCCTGCTTTGAATGTATTCAGATTCAGGTGTTTTAGATTTATTTTTCCTACTGACCTGTGACTTAAAGCAGCGCTGCAGTCCTGTGCTGTGACGCCTGCTCCTCCTGCCACTCTGCCATCATCCATGTAGCTGCAGTGAGCCTGCTAACCCAGCTGATCTGTCAGAAATGTTTCCCTGCTGGGACCTGAACTTTGAATCAAAAGCACTACTTCCACCTAGTTTATCTGAAAAGGAATTTTCAATAGCTGAGTGTGGCTGAAGTCTTTCTATTCTCTCTGCAGGTACTCACCACCAGGGAGCAAGACTATCGCAATGTTCTGTAAAATAAAATTGTAACAGTGCATTTTGAACTCATTATTAATCATTTGCATGAAGCTCCTGTGACTAGTAATTCCCAACAAAATCTTGGTGATGCAAAAAGGAAAGTGTGTTAAGCAAGTGTTGTTAGGGACTGAATCCGTTCTTTAATATCACCATCTGGCTAATTGAGGAAAGGGAGATTTATAATAATAGTAGTAATTGTAATAATTAATAATTATTTTCAAATAAATTTTCTAGGCAGTCCATCAGAACATGAGCGACTGTTACCCTCGGGTCAGGTTTTCTTGCTGAACCTTGGTTTTGAGATAGTGAATTTTTGGATTTTGAAAACATTTGAAGTCTGTTTTAGAGACTAGATTCTGCCAGTATTTTTCTATTTTTTTTCTATGTGGCTGGTGATTATTTACATGCAAAATATGGCAGATTTGAAATTACTATGTTAATTTGTTTAAAACTTTAATTAATACACTGACCTGGCAACCAAATAAGAAAAATCAGTGCATTCAGTTTAAGAATAAGAAATTTAAACATACCAAAGCTTTGGATGCAAAATATTTTAAGGCTGGAAATAGAGTAATATTGTCTGAATAAACAAGTATCATGAAGGTGAGTTGATTTCACCTGGGGATTAACACTGGGAGCTGTTGAATGAGGAATAAAAAGGTTTTCTTCAATGCCTCTCTTCCACCCACATGTCAATCATTAGGTATTAGAAAAAGTGTAGCTATGGCAGTAGCTAATGTCCAAGAATGAAGCTGGCATATGTACAGGGCATTTCTCAAAAGTGCACTCTAGGTTGTGGTGAAGCCTCACAGCTTGTCCTGTGTTCTGTACCAGGTTTTGCTGGGGTGCTTTCATGTGGGAGTCACTTACCTTCTGAAAACAGATTCTTGGGTGTTGACACTAAATGCCATTCATATCACTTTTAAGTGTCTTTGATAGCATAAAATCTTGCTTATTACCCCCAAGAGCAAAGTTCACCTCAATGGAAAAGGAGTAGCTGAGTTAATAGTATTAATCTGATATTTCCTCTTTTTTTGGTTGGTTTTTTTAGTGGGGCTTTTTTTTTTTTTTGGTTACAGTATCTTCATGAAATATTAAATGGTTCAAAGTTTGACATGTGATGTCACATTTCCTAAACAAAGAGGCTTTGAGACTTTAAAAGATGGAGCTTTTTACTAATTTTGTTCTGTTTGTGACACATGGAAGTTGCCAGTACAAGAGTTCTCAGCTTCTGAGTTTACTGCAGAGTAAAAATCTTTTTGTAGGTAATGCTTACCAAAGGCTAGGATTCATGGAGTGAAATAGCCTTCATGAAGATAACTTACCAGTCTAGGAAACAAACTTCCATTGGGCTTCTGGTGACAGACAAGAATTGCCAAAGATTTGTTATATTTCCAAGTATAAAATAAGAAGATTCAATGATCAGTGATTATTTTTGTCATTGTAATTAAAAACTAAAATTAAATGGACTTTCTTATCATGCCAGTGGCAAAATCATGAACAGTACTGAAACTTACTTGTTTACAGTTCTGTGTGCTGGTTTCTTTTCTGTTTTCAAACTGTCAAAAATAATAGTAATTAACACAATAAATAATGCAAATGAAGAGTCATTTACCTTGTCATGTCTTTAGGTTTCTAGTGTACTCTGTCAATTGAGTGAAGATGTCGTCTGTGCTAGTTTGAAAGGAAACCAACAGAGGAATTAACCCCACACAAACATGTCACGAGAGATTCCAAGTCAGAACTACAATTTAACAGGAAAATTAAAATAAAGACAATAGTAGAGAAACATTGGTTTAAACTGACAAAGTCAGAATATGACCTGCCACCCTGTTGGTCAGGGTGGTGGTAGCAGTCCAGTTAAATGGTGGCTGCAGTGCTGTTGGCATGATGGATGTGGTCTGGTTGAAGCGGTGATCCTGTAGAGAGGTCTGGAGGTCCAGTGATGGTTCTCGAGCTCCTGTCCTCTGGGAATCCAGTGGTAGTTCCCCCGTGCTGTTCCAAGGCTCAGATTATATGAAGGAAGGAATGTTCACTTCCTCCCCTCAGGCCGGGGCATCTCACAATGGGTTGATGTAATTCTGAGTCGGCCCAGGAGACCTTGATGGCCCATTAGGGGATGGCCCCCCACAGAGTGGCTGCTGCTTCCCCAGGGGGTGTTTTTGGGGCTGAGTCACACAAGGGATAAAGAACCCTGCCCCAGCTATCTTAACAGCCTATGGAGATGGTAATACAATACATAGCTTTGGTTACACCTTCTGTGTAACCCAAGACATCATCCTACTTGAAATAATTAATTCCATGACTTTCCTCTCTCTCTAAATCTCTCTAGTTGAACTGAGATTGGCATAACTTCAAGCAACTAAAGGAAGAAAAGCTGCAAGAAGAATATAGAAACAGTCAGTGGCTTCTAGAACATATGTTGTCCAAAAGTATGAGGGTTTTACTGTTTTGTTGGGGGGTTTTTCTCTCTGCATAGGGCCATATAGCATATGATATATTGGAAGCTAAAACACAAGCCACCTTGAGACCCAGGTTTGAGTTACAGTATAGTTTCATATATTGCCAATAAAGTTCTTGCATTTACTTTTTTTAGCTAATTACCTTTAAAGGCATCCATAGCCATATTTTCCTGTAATGTTTTGGAAGTGCTTGCTTCATGTTCAAGCTTGTTTCCTTGTTTGCCCAAGAGTGACATTCAGTGGAGTTCACTTCTGTTTGTTCTATCGAAAAAATCCCTGATCCTGTTTATTCTCAAGGTGTTACGAGAGATAGCAGCAATAAATTGCAGATTGAAGCAGTTCATTATCATTAGTCACATGAAAGAAAATGAGAAGGAGACAGAAGAGAGAGAACAAATCATATCACGGTTGAGTCTTTAAAAGGATTTCCACTAACGTGATTAAAATTCTTTAAAACAAGGCCTCTAAGATACAAAGTTTAAGGGTCAAGTAAAATTTATCCTGTTACTGTCAATAGTTCCATCTACCCAATTTATCTCAGTTTGCAGGTTTGAATAGTGGGAAGTTAGTAGGGGTGTATGTAACTGGCTGGGAAAAGAGGGTCTCTGGCTAATGTGAAAAAATTACCCTCTACGAAATGCTGTAATAGAAATGTAACACTGCAGAAAAAATGTTTACCTGTGGCAAGAAGGAGGAAAATATATCTGTATTGCATTTATTGCCTGGTATTGCCGTAGCACATTTAGGCAGTGTTCTTTTCTTTGCTTGGGGGTTTAATTTCTTCAAATTGGAAAAAGGACTATGTGAAATAAAAATCTTCAGTGCTTATTTCCTTTGATACTGAATCCTCTTCTATAAGAATAAAACCAAAACCAACTAAAAAAGCTCCACCACCCATGAAGTAGTTGATTTAAGGCAGATGCAATTTCTAGGGGTGGAGAGAGTACTTGAAACTAGAGAACAGCAATGTCTCGGGAATGGGAGAGGAAGTGTTATATCCTTGGTTTTTAAAGTTTTCTGTCAGAATCTCATGCACGGTGCCTTATGTTACACCAGAGGGGCTCAGGACTTAAAGGATCAAATTAGGTAGATTAATTTGAAGCAGGGGAAGGAAATACTTAGGAAAAGTATTAACTTTCACTTGACCATTTCACAGAAGCTCAGGATGGTTGAGGTTGGAAAGGATCTCCAGAGGTCAGCTGGCCCAATGCCCCTGCTCAGGCAGAGCCATCTAGAGCCAAAACAATGAAACAATATTTTGCCTTCATCTCAAGTGACATTCTTAGAACTGTCCTCAAAAGCTGAGAAATAAAAATATACATTGCTCTTTTTTTCACTGAAAAATAAAGTATTTATTTTGAGACTAATCTTATTTCCATTTTAAAGTTTTCTAAACAGCCACTAGTAATAATGTATTATTTGCTACATTACTAGTATTACATGTATTACTAGTAATATAATTCATTGTTCTCACAACTTTAACTTCAGTGGATTTGAAATTATAAGGTAAGAATTTTGTTCAGTTCCTTGTCTTCTCAAACACTGTGGAAGGACCATTTAACTTCTCTGGACTTTATTAATAGAGGTCTGAAGTCATGAAAAAGACCATGTGTTGGTATTAGCTGCTGCACGCTGGTTGCTCATGACAAGCAAGTCCTAATTCAAGGTGGTGCTGGATTTGCTGTCTACAAACAGCTTTGAATTTTCATTTGGAAGAAACTGATTATGTTGGTCAACCAGTTAATAGTAAAAAATAGTTACCTCGGTGACTTCCATGTGTAAAATCACAGTTTCCAGTAGTTAATAAATTTTTTTACGTCAGAGTTTTTCAAAATGGCCATGCCATTCAACCTTGATTTTCTCAAGTCTGAAAGCTAGTGTGGCCTTTCTGTGGATTGCAGAGGTGGGTTGAAGTTAATGGAGGACTCATTTCTTTGCAAACTGAGGGACAAAACCTGGTGTGCTCACAAGTTGCTGGGTGTGCACTGAATCCAAGGAGTACTGGATGCTGTGCAAAACACACCTCTATCAGATAGAGTATTTTCACAAGAAACTAACAGCCAGTTCTTTCTGTGGTGATGTGACAAGCTGACAGTCACATCTTGTGACATTGTGCTTGCATTTCCATCAGATGTAGTCTGTCTGATTGATAAATGTTGATCCTGCGTGGCTGGATGGAGTGTGGAGTGTGGGAAGAGAATGCATCTCCACAAAAAAATCCATGCAGGAACCACGAACCCAAGCATGATCTTGTTTGGCTTGTCAGCCAAGCCTGTCAGCACAGGCAGATGGGAGCGAAGCACAGCAAGACCTCTTGGAAAAGAAGATGTCACCTGAGTGAGGGAAGGCATTCAGGGCAAAGGCTGGAGCAGCCTCACGTCTGTTCCTGGGGCTGGGGGACAGAGTTGAGCCTTAGGTCGAAAGACACACACTTGCCTGCTCCCACCTGGATTTATTCAAGCACCCCAAATGTGTAACTACCATATTGTTCATGCAGCGTGCCTCATGTCAAAAAAGGAATTCCCTTTAATATTTTGGTTTTTGCTAATGCACAGAGTACATCTTCTTTTCTTCTCCACTGAAAACTGTGCCATGGGAATTGGCCTGGAATATGTATAATTGAGAGCAGAGGGAAACTGATGCCATTTCCAAGTCATGCCTTTCTTGTGATATACGCCTCATTTACTTAAGCATCAGTTTATGTACATACATTAAAAACACCATATATTTTTAATCCTCCTCTTAAAATACCATGTAATAATTTAAAAAATAATTTCAAAGTCAAGAAACATTTTTCCACTCTTAATTAACAGAGCCTGAGTTGTTCTTTGTCCTTTTGGTGACAGAAGGATAGGGGAAGAATTGTTCTCCCTCTAAATTAAAAAAAAAAAAAAAAAAAAGGAATAAATTAACCACAGAAGTACTTTTAAAGTATACTCCAGAGTCATATTTATTTTTAAACAATAGTAAATCATTTAATTGTTTCAACTAGGCTTAGTTCCAAACAGCTCTAAATTTGGAGTTAAAAGAATTGATCTTAAAAAGATGTGCAGGAAAACAAAACACTCTTCCTCTCTCATTTCCTGTTTGACTTGATGAGAATTTGGGCTCTTTAGTTAATTTGGCATGCATTGCTCCCCCATGAACTCCTCAAGTCAAGGATCACAGAATGTCCTCTTTTCACAAGCAAAGCATGAATTTATAATCCAGTGTGTGTTGTAAACGATTTTTTTTCCTTTAGAAGTGAGCTACAGCACTATTAAAAACATTTCAGTGGTTTTTTACTGCTGGGTACAGAAGCGATACCACTTCCAGCTTGCAATGTGTTGAATGTGTTGTACATTGCCCTCTAATGTTGCTGATCTCAATGTTAGAAGTGTAATACACAGCAGTAAAATCACAGCAAGGTAACAGGAGCATCAGCTGTCACACCCCAAGGGCTCTGGTTCATCCCAACGGTCCTGATTCAAAAAGGAGGGATAGAACTGAATCAAGAGATGGAAACTCTGACCCAAGAATCTGAGTAAATGGCCAAGGAGCTTAAAAATGTCCTCAGACAAAAGGAGATTCCACAGATCTCTGGAGAGGCTGTGTCTGTTCGCTTGGGGCATCACAGACTTAAGATATTAAATGTGGACTTGGAGCATACAGAGTCTCAAGAGTTTTGAGACTTCAATTCCAAGACTTTTTATTGTGTTGTGGGTCTGAAAAATTTCATAGAATTGAAATATATGTTTTATGATATTTATATCTGCAAATACTAGTGATTCTGGAAGTGATAACATCACTGGGTCAGTGAGGGTGATAATACAAAACACTTCATTCAGCTGGGAGGCATCTGGTGGGACTATTTTATAAAACAAGGGTAATTTTGTTTTTCTTTTGTGGTTTTTGTTGGTTTGTTTTTGTTTGGGGGGGGGGGTTGTTTTTTTTGCTGGTGTTGTCCACCAGTTTCTAGCCTAGAATCCCACTTTTAGGTTTATCCAGATGAAAACGATGCAACTGTTTAACTGAGTAACCATTTAAGACTCCCTATTCAGGTAGATTAAAATCATAAAAAGTATCTCTGTTGTGCTTTAAGAAGGCTGTGATTTTGCTATGCTCTGCTATCCTTTTAGGTTGCCCTTACTGAAAAATAGTTTTGTCATCATATTAATGGCACCTGTGGGCTTGGCTAATACTTGAACATGGTCATGAAATTGGAAAGATTATTTCTCCTGTAACAGTTTAGGAGTTTCCAAACACTTAAAGAACATAAGTTTCTTTGCGTGTCTGCAAGTCTGTCTCTCTTATGCCAGTCATAGTGGCTTAATATCATAATGTTTGTTTTAACTGAATGCATCAGTGATTATTAAGTTGAATGTACAAGACAGGCATTTTGAGGGAAAAGAATGTACAGTATGTGGGCTAGCAGCAGAGAATGTGAAGGAAAAAAAAGAACAAACAAAGCCAAATCAAAATTTCTTTTTGCTTTAAATAGTCTGACAGAGAAATAGCTGGGGGATAAGGACAAAGTGATTCAACTGATTTGATTCATAAGAATGCTTCAACACATGATTTCACAGACAAAAAAACTTTTACTAATGCACCAAATTATTTTCAGAGCCAGGTCTCATATGGGGTCATTAAAAAAGTGTGATTCAGCAGGCTGGAAATGTGTCATCTTCATGTACAACAACTGTGCCATGATCCAGTAAAGAGTTTCTGCAGACCTTTTTGAGTATGATCTTTCCACAGTATCCTATAGATGCATCCTAGTAGTTGGAAAAATTATGGAGATCTGCAGTACACTGGATTTTTCCCATGTTGTTGGACACTACTGAAGGGAGCCTGTCACCCTGAGTCACCTATTGCAGCCTGAGTCAAGGCTTAGTACCTCCCAGGTGGTTATCCAGCACAGTCCTTTAATTAGTGCAATTAGTACTTAAAATTCTTTGATACTTTTGTCTCTGTGATCATGGTGGAGGTGTCAAAGGATCCTGGCGTGCAGCGTGCAAATCCAAACACCCGCACGTCTCTTCTGCCTGTCCGCAGACTTTCTGTATCAGCAGCATAAGCACAGGAGCCAAAATAAGGAGTGGTCTTTTTCCATTGTGTTTTAGTAAGATGAGAGTCTGTAAGCACAGTCCAAAGGAAAGAAAGGAAAAAGAGCTTGTGAGGTAGAGCCTGTGGTCTGGGGTTTGCACTACAAAGTTAAGTGGCAGCCAGAGAGTGAAAGCAGAACTCTGACAGCTAGTGGGGGAAGAGGCAAGATCTGAAAGAGCAATGGGACAGGAAAGGGAAGTTGTCACACAGCCAAAATTAATTTAAAAAGGAATGAGACTGAAAGGACTTGAGTGGAGAGATTTCATTTGCCTCGAATCCATCTTCACTCGGATGAAAAAGCAGCCTCCTTAGAAAGAAAAAATATTTAAGGGTTTTTAGCGTGTTGCTCTCTAGGGATAGGCTTGTTCTTATGGCCTAGGTCAGTCAGCAGAAAAATCCCCTTCTCCTGAGAGGATTGTGGAGTGAGAACAGACCTGTCTCACCTCAAGCATCTCTGCAGTGCTGCAGTCCTGTTCACTGCACAGGCAGGGCTCGTGCTCCTGGGGGCTGCTGCCATCACTTTAGCAAAGCTCATTGCCCTGCTGGGAACCCCTGGCTTCTTTGGCTCTGGAGGCTATAAATGCACAGTTGTTTGTCCCCTTCTTGCAGTCTTTTGCTTTTTTTTTTTGTTTGTTTTTTTGTGGGTTTTTGGGGGGTTTTTTTGTTGTTGTTGTTCTTGTTTTTGGGTTTTTGTTTGTTTTTAGTGAATCCTATTCTATTTGAGTAACTTAAATAAACTTACCTATTACTGTAGATTCATGTGAAATAGCATAGATTTTAAACTGGAATAGTGGGGAGGAACTTCCTCTCCCTTCATGAGCTTAGATAGGCAGACAGCCATGCTCACAAGATACCTCAGTCTGATTTGAGTGAAAGCCTCAAATCCTCTCTTACAGATTGACACAGGTAACTGCGAAAACACAGTCTCCCAATCAAGTAAATTTTTTCTTAAATAGTGATTACTTAACCAGAATAAAAATAGAAAACAGAATTTCAAAGAGCAATATATACTTTCTCATCCCTGACCATGCTTTTTCTTGAAGCTAGGTGATGCTATAGGGGCAAGGATCAAGTAAGAATGGGGTTTTGCAGCCTGGTAGAGAGACCAGTATTCCATCCCTGAACCAGAGATCATGTGCAAGGTAAACCAGTCTGACTGGGAAGCACACATCCCTTCTTTCTCAATATCCTACCAACGTTTGTAGTAGTCATAACTTTTAGTTAAACACTTGGGAACTTGCTCTCTTTCAAGTCCTAAACCTGTAGGACAGAAGACCACGGAAATACTGTGGGTCCCTGTCTGTGCTTATTAAATTTCTTTTGTTCCTTTCTTTCCTGAGGAAATTGAAAGGATAAGGAATAAATAATGAAAAACAGATTACTTATGTAATCATAAAACAATCAAGTGAATAAACAAAATGCAAACAGCTCAAATAATTACAACTGTGTTGCCAAGCCTTGGCAGTCTGGCTTAGTGAGTTTGACTGTCTCCATCCACATAAGATCCCACTGATTTTGTAAAGAGACAGTACTCATGGAAAGGGGGCTTGCTTGCCCCTCTGCTCTTCCACGCTTAACAGTTTCCAAGAGGGAAGGACAAGCAGGATACCAGCGCAAAGCCCATTTCCTTGCTCTCCATGTATTTTTAATCCTCTCCCAAAGCAGGAGCAAGCAGCTGTGAGGCGAGAGCGAATCATTTGCTCTCGGTCATATGCCAAAGAGTTGCTGTGCCCTTTCACGGCTGTGAACACAGCGATGATTAGCACTTACATGCAGCACAGTTCTGGTACAGCTGCAAGTCCTGGAGTGCTGCAAGTGATACAAACAAGGTTGGCCAAAGCTCCTTCTATCACAATGCATTCCCCAGCTCTGGGGTTTACACTTGTGTTGTGTTACAAAGGCTTTGGCCAAAATCCTTTCTTCCCCAAGGAATCTCTGCACAGCTCCCTCACCCATCACAAAGTCCAAATCAGAATCACATTTCTGGACAATGAGCCGGACTCCTGGCCCTAGGCCCAGCTCCTAGATCTGGCTGGGGAAGCATATAACAGCCTTGAAATCTGCCTTGAACACACTGTGGAGCAGGACAGAGAGGAAAATGCCTTGTGCTCATCCGAAAAGCTCACAACAGTGAGGGGAGGTGGATGTGCTAGAGATGGATGGAGCTCTTGACAGTGCCTAAGTTAAAGGAAATATAGCTCTCCTCCCACTCTCCAAATACCTATCTGCTACACTGATTTTGTCTGATTTTCCTCTAGCATGAGAAATTTAGGGGGTGGAAGCTGAGATCATTTTCTGATAGAGCAAAAACATATGTTAACCTTGAGCGCTATCATGTTTGCCTCCAGCAGCCAAGAAAGCTCCATTTCTGCTCCAGATTATCGCTGGGAGATGCTTTGATCAGCAGGAAAGGTCTAGGGAAATTCTCTGTGGAGAACAGAGATTTGCTGGTGTGAATCAGAAGAGTGGCTGCTCTTGTTCAGCTGTGAGGTCCCTTGAAATGTGGATCCTCTGTTTCACTTGCTTGGTGAATTAGCTGTGCGTGGTCAGTTCTGTTCAGAGAGGGAAGGAAATTCTGATAAATCAATAGTCAGGAAGTGGACTTGCAGAGGATGCAGATGGCAAATCAGTGTCTTCTCAGAGTTATTTTCAGTGACAATATTGGCGGGGTTTTTGGAGTATATGATGATTCCAGCTGCCACTGCATTTAAGTTTCACATTGCGAAAGAGAGCATTCAAGTAAACAAAAACCTTGGGGTTTTTTCAGTTTGAAATTGTCTGTGCAATCCTGCACATGTAGGGATTAAAACTGAGAGTTAGTTACTTCAAGCAACTAGCAAAAAGAACAATCTTCATTTTGGCTATCTGTGACAGTCATACCAAGTGGCCATCTCTCAAACTTGAAGGATGGACTCTGCCAGGACCAAGGCAATCTGTACTCTGATTTTCTTTGTGTGACAGAATGGCCGACGGGCTTAAAACTTGCTTTGATAATTATTTTTTTCTATATCTGTTCCTGAATCTTACCTCTAAATGACCTGAGACGGTATTCATTTTTCTGAAGCCCATGGCCTGGGACATTGATATTCCCCTAAGTATCTCTAATCAGAAACGTTTGTAATTGATATCTGTTTGTGTACATTTGGTTATTGAGAAAGTAGAGCAGAGAGACATCTACTAAATTATTTTGATTAAATCCTGGATACTGTGTTCTAAATGGAAAATCAAACATTTTCCAGAAAGGTCTTTGCTATCTAACAAATCACCAATGACGTAAGTAGGATTTTCTACCTAATATTGCTATGGGTATGTATTTGCTACTCTTTGAAGGTTCTTTAAATACATCTCAACAGGAGTGCTAACAGCTGTGGATTCAGGAATAAAGACTGCAGTTACTATTCAGGAGATCCAACTGACTTTGGAAGCTTTCCCTCCAATTTACTGTAATTATGTCACTGCAAGAGGTGCTGTTAAACATGTTAAGGGTCAGTGAGAGAGAATTTAATTATATCATGCTGACAGTTCTTTTGTTTTTCATGCATAAAGTATTAAGTGTTAAAACCCTTGGACTGATTAGTAGAAAAACGAAGATTAATGTCTTATACTGTAAAGAGAAGGAAATCTGTCCATTGTTAGCAAAAAATGAACCCTGATAAACTAGACAGCTATAATCCTTTTATGGGGAGGACTAGGATAACAGAATATGGCATTTGGCTTTGTTAATGAAAAAAGCCCTCTGAAATAAAACAAGACTCAGATGTTTGATCACTTCAGGGTGATATCATATAGGCACTCATTGCCTCCACATATCCTCCCTGTACACTTTCCATGCACAGCTCACTGTGGAGGGGAGATGACTGAAAACAGCTGCCTTGCCTCAAATATTCCAGATAGCAGCTTGTCAAAACAATCTGCTGGTAAGCAGGGAACTTGGTGTGACTAAGTAATTTTTAGTGGATGTTTCATCAATTTGTGTAATTTTCAAAGCTCTTCTTCCTTCAGGATTTTATATGAGTCATGGGCAAGAGTCATGAGAGACAGCTAATGTCAATGTTGTTTGCCAATATGGATTACTGTTACTCTGTCCCTAACACAGTTTTACAGTCTGTATATGTGTGTTTATCAGTTTTGTGCTGTGTTCAATGCGGATGAGTTTACTTTGTGACCAGGCCTCTTGGATGTGAGTCACGCAAATAATTAATAAAAGCGCCATCCACCCAGAAATCTCAGTACAAATGCACAGTCGTAAGGGAAAACTGATGCACAAAATGAAATTGCTTGCTAAGTGTCACTTAAATGGTCAAATTCATCCTGCCATCCAAGACTCCAGACCTTCAGAGCCTGTTTTTTCTCTAACTGATCCTTTGGTAATACCAATGATGCAGGAACACAGCAGAAAAAATAGGCACCATGTAGCTTGTGTTCACATCTGTCTATGTTAAAATGAAAGTGAAGAAATATGACAGAAATATGACTTCAGGACAGCTGTGGTAACTCTTCTAAGAAGGTGCCCTGCAGCAGTAACAGTATTTCAGATTTTTTGGAAGTGAAGACAAATTCATAGCACTTACAGCCTGTCTGAAAACATAAGCCAAAAGATTGGGGTGAACACACACTGGGCTTACTTCTCACTTACAGAAAAGCAAACACAAACTTGTAGTGTTTCTTGACTTTCTTTTGACTACACATTTGAGTATGAAGTGTTATTAAGAATAACAATGTTGGAGTTTAATGGAAATATTATTGGGGATTGTTTTCAACAGCAGTGATGTTACACAGCTTCATAATCCTGATGTTTTTTAGTATCCACCTGCCATTATTTTTTGGATGTAGTGATTAGTAAGTATTTCATCAACTCCGCACAGTTTTCCCCACAGAAAATACAATATTTTCTTCAAGCCACATGATGAAAATGTTTATCACTTGGATTAAATTATGAAAATGATCTTATTTGATTTCCTTATGTATTGCTGCCAAAGCCTGTAACAATAACGAAGATAAATATAAACTCAGAATATTTTAGCCAAGATTTTGTAATGAAAAAGTATCAAAGATATTATATTCAACTGTGTAATTTCTTTGTAGGGACTCTGAGATAGAGCAGCTGGTTGGAAACAGGAATAGTTCAATTTGCCTCATTTGGTTGTGTGTTTGCACAGTGAAATATTCTTGATTTGTACATTAAAATTGTGCAAGGGAATAAAGACCCCCCCCAGAGTTCATATATGAGGATATATGTATGCATGTATGTAAAACTGCAACACAGCGTAAAATAAAGCCACAGAGATTTTTATTTCAAAAATAAAAATCTCTAGTTCTAAAAACAGAATACCCTTCAAAAATACCAAATTGCAACAATAGCTGTAGCCATTTCCATATTTACCTCCTAAGAATCACTATTCAGTCATGCAAATCAACACACCCATTAATATATCCTCACAAACCTCTGCTGTCTTCTGATATTTTTGTGTCAGACACTTAAACCTGTTTTAGCTGCTCTGTTTGAGACTGTCTGCAGAGGAAGAAAACAGAAGCTGCAGGAAGCAACCCACCAGTGACCTATTGGGTTTCACTGAAACTGCTGTGTGGGATTAAGAAGAGAGATTGCAAACAAAAGGAGAATGGAAAAATCTATGCATCTTTGTGACCTGAGGCAATGTCTGACAGTTAATTCAAGCCTCCTTAGTCGCATATATGCAGTGTCTTATCAGCTGAGAACCAGGATTTTGCTGCCAAGCTGGAGCTGCAGAACCGCCTGGCTGCTGAGAGGACGTGAGAATTGCTGGTGTTCCCAGCTGACTTGATAACAGCAGCACTGGTGCCTTCTGCTATTGCCTTGGTTTCACAATAAATACGTAGTTGGTGGGTGGGTGTTTCCAGCCAGTGATGTCTACAAAGCTGTGTTTAGCAATAGCCATGGAGCTGTAAAAATAACCATGCCAGACTTTCTCAACAGCTCTCTTTCCCTTGCACTAAAAGGAAGAAAGGCAAAATACAGTTCTTGCACTTCCCACACCCTGGATGTAATTTTAGGGACTTTATTTTTAATCTCACACATCTTAGTTTCCTTTCACCCTCTTTCCATCCAGAAAATTCTAGATGCATAAGAAAAGTCTTAGGTAAAGCTGCGGGTCGTGGTAAGTCTGGAAAAAATATCACAACCCTGTAAGGTGCTTTTTGGCCTTTACCAGTGCAAAGATGGTCTGGTTTGCCTTGTTTGGTTTTCCCATCTTTGTGGCTATCAGCTTAGCTACAGTTTCCAGTAGCCCCTAACATATGTTAAAAACATTTTTCTTCTGATCATTGCAGAGGTGGCATGAAGCCTCAGATCGTGGAGTCTGAATCTGTTGTGATTAGACCTGATTTCTGATCCAAGGATGCTAGGTGTGGAGAGAAAAGATTTACTTGATCAGTCTGCACATCTCTGCCAGGCAAGCATGTTCCCCTCAGCACATTTTCTAGTGTTAAGTCTAATTTTAAATGTGGTTTCCTCCACTTCCTTGCACTAGCCTTTCCTACTGAGTTGATCTCATTGTCTGGCAGCTTTTCCATATGTTCAAGTGTTTGCCTTCTCAGTTCCATCCTACTACTCCTAATAAACCCCCTCATACCATGTTTAATAACTTCTCCTCTTACTGCCTCCAACTATATGCAGACGATTATGTTTCCCTGTAGTCAGAACTTAATCAGCTTGCACATGCTGAACACATTAGGAGCTTCCAGGGTTTTGTGTGTAGAATGGCTGGCCACATGTCACCAGGATTTTCTGAAAGAGGCCAGTCCCTCCCAAGTGCCAGTGACCTGGGAGCATCAGTCCTAGGATCTGATGAAGGTTGCTCCAGTGGGACAGTGGCCAGGGAACATCTGTCCAGGTAGGAAGGGAAACAGGGAGAAAGAGAGAAAGAGAACAAGAAAGAGAAAGAGAGGCTTCATTCCCTTCTAGCACCTAGAGGAGAGCAGGGTGTGGGTGGCAGGAAAGGAATTTTATTACACACTTCCTCCATCTCTCCCTGCTTCCTGGTGCGTAATCTTTATTTACCATTGCCCATATATTTTAGTTTTTAAACACCTCTAAGGTATGTGTGTTCAGCTTCAGCTGGGGCAAGGGGCCCTAGACAAGCACAGTGTGACCCAATGGACAGTCCTGTGGGACCAAGAGTTTCTTCCTCTTGTAGCTGTAGAGGAGAAACAGGCAATAGGGAAGGAAACAGTGAGAGGGAAGAGGATGTTTGGATAAGGTCACTGCTAATCCACTAAATAAAGACAATAAGGACCTCTCACGTTAAATTTAGATGGCTCTAGACAATGCTTTACTATATTATTCATCTGGAGAGATTAGGGTAGTGGATCTTATTCATCCCATTGCACACAGATTTCCCCAGCAAACTCACACCTCCTTGCCATAAAAGAGTTTACATCAGCATCTAATTAAAAAAAAACAAAGGGTGGGGCGTGGGATCCCAGAGATAGCTGGGATAGGCGCTTCCAATGACATGGGGCAGCTCCTTGGAGCTGACATTGATTCCTGGGTAGCTAAATTAGCTCACCACAGGGCTGTTTGCATCTTCTGCTTAGGACTCCATGCTTTTCACAGGTGTGCTCTTTGCTGGGGGTGTGAGCTGGACTTTGCAACCTAGTGCTAAAGAGAAATCAGTCACTACCCTCCTCGCTCCCAGCTGAGTGTCCTAATCAGTGTGCTGTAGATTCCCACCTTTGCTGTATCTCTCTCTATCTCTCTTAAAGTGAGCTGTGGTTTCTATGAAAAGCTTCACTGGGGTATCTGTGGCATGTTCCCACCACAGCTTCATGGGAACTTTGGGTCTGAATCCCTCCAAGTGGAAGGAGACTTTCAGTTCTCCAGCACCAAGAGAAATCCTATACAGGAGTGTGCCGAAGAGAGTCTCTCTTTCTTTACATCTTCCATGGACCATTCCTAATGAAAAACTGTGCCTGGATTCACATTCAGCAGAGGTTCTTGTTTATTAAGGGGGTTTTCCTCAAAAAAAGGCATTTAAGCACCAGTAAGCAGGACTGAAGATACCTTTCTACTTAGCATTTTCATGCAAATACTTTCTTACTCACGGGGTTGGATTTTTAAAATAATTGTATTTGAATCTACCTATTTTTTCCCTTGCACAATGGAGGTAGGCATCAGTACTTTGCTCTCTGTTCTACTAGGAAGCAAAGCACCAAAGTCTGTCTGACCTGCCCATAAATGCTGGGCATTTCCAGCTCTGCTGGCTCACCACAGAGAAACCAGTGTGTTGGGATTTTTTAATACGAAAAAAATCTAAATTAATATCAGGAAACAAGGTGTCCATGATCTAACAGTGAGCCTTTGTGGCCAAGAAGGCCAATGGAATCCTGGAGCAGGGAGGCTGGACCAGATAACCCTCTGTGTTCCTTTCCAGTCTTACCCATCCTGTGATTCTGTGTGTGTAGCATAAGCAATCTCTATTCCTATTTTTCCTTTCCTAAAATACACATGTCGGAATATAAAAGCAGTTGAGACAAATAACACCTTTTCTAAAAATATATAGATATTAAAAATATACAGATGTTTGTTTCATATCTCACTAATCTAACGGGCTGATTGCCTTGTATTTTAGATCATAATGTCTCCTGGGTAAGGACTATGCCCTGTTTTTGGTTTCTAGCACACTGGAAGTTTGTAGCTTTTTTTAAGGTAGTAATTTTAGTAAAAGGATAAATTAAGAAATCTAATCAAGAAATAGGTGGAAAGGGCTATCAAGATGTCTGTGATAAAAACTCTTCCATTCATGACATCTTCCTGGAGCTCATTTTTTTTCTAGCATAACACTGAGTAAAATGAAAATAATTTATAACTGTTTGCATTGTCTTGAAGCCCAGAATGTGACTTAGAAAAACAATTTGGGATCACAATGAAAATGGCTCATTACCGAAGAAGCTGAAGTAACACCAGATTTAATCCATCATCTAGTTGTCTGCCAGTAAAATTGTGCCTTGCATGAATTTACTACTCTGCCTTTCCAATTCTGGAAATTAATCCGTACGGAAACTTTCTTTAAAAATGTTATAGAAATATTGTGCTGGCATTAATCAGAGAGATTTTGTCCTATAGGAAAAAATAATAACCATCACCATTTCAGGGGTGCTACACTCAAAAGCCTTACAATAGGATTGAAATGCTCTGAGGGTGGAGGAAATGTCTGGAAGTTGTTCAATGCAGCCTGGACTTCTTTTTTTTTTCATTTGAAATGAAAGCTGAGCTGTTCAATCATGAATGAGAACAATAGTGGCTTTTAAAGGAATGCAGTTGGGAAGGTTGGCTTTTATTGGCAGTTTGTGCAAGGTCTGTGCTTCCAGAGTGCTGTCAGATACAAGTCTGGAGTGACTGAGGAGCTGGACCCACTCTTTTGTGTTGCATAAACTCAGATTTGGTCTTGCGGCACACAGACCATGATAGTGGCACCAGCCCAGCAATAATCGAAGACAGACAGGAAAGAGAAGAGTCTTCTCTGGAAAGGGCAAGTAAAAATTGAATTATAAAACAAAATGTGCAGATTCCACTTGTCTGGGTGGAAAAGCCCACTGTTTCTGTGTTGTTGCAGTAAGGTTTTAATTAAAGGTAGGTTCTGGTTATAAGTATTACAGCAACTGCATCTGCATGGTACTTAGGTAAATGACTAAAAGTAGGGCTTTCCCAAGAATTCAGAGGGGAAGATTTGTACAGGATTTTATCTTGACGGATTTGAAGCTTTTGTGAAACCAAGAATTAAAAAGAAATATTCAGCAATTTTTTGACTGCTGCTGACCAAAAATCAGGTTAAATCTGTTTGATCATTTAATGTCTCTCTTCATGGAAAGTCAGAAATGTGCGTGAAGGAACAAATAGTTCCCAGAATAGGGAATCAAAAAGCATTGGGAAGGTCAAAGCACATTCAGATGCACTGCAGTAATATCCTGAAGAAGGAAGCCTGGCAGGCAGAGCTGTTATCATTTTATTATTATTTATATTACCATCTTCCCCAAGGAGACCCCATTGTGCTGCAGTTCCTCAGGTCTGTCCCAGAACTTTTGACCTGCTCCCCACCAGCCTCTATTCCAAACTCATGTTCTGCAAGAACAATACTGCAAAAAAAATGAAATTCAAATTAGACACATTGTTACCAGACTCTTCCATGTAATTTGTTTTTAAAATAGAAATGACCACTATGATGAGTATATAGTGAAAGGGTATAAAGGTGGTCATTATTGGCAACTCAGACCTATTTGAAAGGGATTGTTTTTGAATAGAAGGATTGTTTAGGTGATCTAAGTACATTGCATGGTATCATGGATTTCCTTTCTCATCTTGACTTTTTTTCTGGGACTTAAACTCCTTACTCAGTTAGCTATTGTTTCCGAGAAACCATGTTCTCCCAAAGCATCCTTTGATGTTATAGGGTTTTTCACCCAGTCAATACAGAAGTGGTATTTATGAGGACATATTCCAGATGTACTGCCTCATTTCCACCACATGTGTGTGTATTGAGCTATCTTTCTCTTCTAACATGACAGCTTTATCTCAGAACAAGTTTCTGAAACTCCCTCTTACCTTGTAAATTCCTTAGATGCAGTTGTATGATGTTTAGTTTTGTGTAAAGAACCAGACATACATCGCAGGATTTAAAAATTCCTTTTATCCTGTTGGATTGAACACATTAAATAACATGAAGAAATCAAAAGCAACCTGTCCTTTGTCACAATACTTCTGGAATCCCAGCATATGAAGGAGTATACTTGACAGAGGTGAAAAAAATCTATCTGTGGTTATGCTACATTCGGTAAACAGAATAGCCCATGAAATAAATTTCTTTGTTCTTAAGTTGGAAAGTTCAATAAAATTAAATCCTTTTAATAATGTTTATTTTCCTTGCAGTACAGCTACAAATCCTGGCTAGACCCTGCTCTTCTAGGTTTTATATAAAGGTAGACTCACCGTAGAATGTCCACAGCCTACGCTCATGCACAGATAAGAAAGCCAATAAAAGGGAGCAAATAAATATGGAAAAACTGGTGAAGAAAACAAAGAGAAAACACAGATGAGGCCAATTCTCCATAAACATTAGCTTTAAATCCTTGCTCATCATTATCTATTATTGATAGACTCAATTATAGGTTAAAAGAAAGTAATTAATTTTGACATCATTATAGTTTCATTCTTGATGTTTGTCTGATGTTGGCTGAATAGGACCCTGTAATGTATAAAGACTCCAAAATCTTGATCAGGATTTGAGGGATGAATTGAAAGGCGCACATACTTCACAATATGAAGATTTGTATCATTTCCTTCTCTAGATTCTGTGGTTCCATGGCCAAGTGGGATTATTTGACTCATTCCACCCTTATGCTGTGTGAGAGAAGCAAGCAGTACAGGTGCCCTCAGTTTCAGGCACAGAGAGGCCTCTTACCTCGGTACTTGCAAAGTGCTCAGAAAAGCTGGGATCTGTCCCTCACACAGCGACAAATTTCTATTTTTGTCAAATATGTCACATTCCCTTCCCTTCCCTTCCCTTCCCTTCCCTTCCCTTCCCTTCCCAAACCTTCCCAAACCTTCCCTTCCCTAACCTTCCCTTCCCAAACCTTCCCAAACCTTCCCTTCCCAAACCTTCCCTTCCCAAACCTTCCCTTCCCTTCCTGCATTCTGCATAGGCTTGGTCCCCAGATTCTGGAGCTCTCTTGGGGATGTTGATTTACCTTCCTGCAGAAGTCAGGCTCTTGGGAAATGGTGCATACCTGTATTTTTTTTCAGAGTAAAAGTAAGGTAAGTCCCTATATCTGAGAACCGACAACTGAACTTTTAATATAGCAGTAAAGAAATGAAAACTGCCTCTTTTATTAAACAAATATTCTGACTTTTTATTGAGCACAGAAGCTGTAGACATCTCAAAAGCTTTGCTTGTTTTTACAGAAACCAAAGAGAAAATCTCTTTTCATTTGAAAAAATATAAATAAATTCAAACAACTTGAGTTGTAGCCTCTGCCACTAAAGTTAGGAATGTTATGTAATGCATTAAAAATGAAAACCTTTATCCAACAGAGATGAATATTTTAAATGAACATTAAAATAGGTGTGGTTTTACTACATTCCACTGCTTTAATAACACAATAGACCCCTAAGCACAATGGAGTAGGGTAAGTCAGCATGATGCCTGCTTTATATTGCTGAACTAACTCCCAAGAATAGTAACGAATGTGATCTCAGTCGATGCACTATAAAGCATATTCTAATGAATTTTCCCCTTTGAATGGCCGGTTGGCAGATGAACATGGCTACACAAAGGGGAAAGCTGGGAGAATGAATGTACAACAGGGTCTGTTGTTAGGATATTGTTGCTAGCAATAAGTTCTTGCCTGTTTTATATGAAGCCTTCCAGAAAACAGTATTTTAGTAGAATGTACTGCTTCACCTTCTGATGCCCCTTCATTGAAACTTGGGAAATTGGAAAGAGAGGAAACAAGGCCTCCAAAAGAATAACAAAAGGAATGAGAACAGTTACAGTCTTCAAAATCCAGCAATTCTCATACAGTTAGCTCTGAGGATCAGTGGATTTGTTGATTTTTTGAGAGGGTTCCCTGGGTAGTGTCTGTGAGGGCTTCCACCTAGTATTTCTGAACTGCCATTATGCAGTACTTCTCAACTCATTTTTTACCATCTTTCTGGAAAAGGACTCTTAATTTTGTAATTGTCTTAATTCTCTTATAAAAATTATTCTTTGTGAGTTGTTAAAAATATTTTCACAAGAGTTGTTGGTCTGCATTCAGTGACCAAGTTCTCTGCTCTTGCAAGTGTGCTGAACGTCACTGAAGACACTGAAGTGCTCCCAGTTAAACTCCCTGAAACTACATTTGGTAGGGCTCAGGGTAGATGTTCATATAAACACAGAAACACTATGGCTTTCTTTGCAAAGCTGTGTTGCAGTTTCAGATATTCTTACTATGTGTGTGGATAGGGACCAACAGCACCTCTACTGAAATTTGATTAAATAAAATTGTACTGACGTTTTTATTCTTTGAAGGAAACTGAAGGTTTGCATTCCAGGTTAAGAAAGTGTGGCTAGACAGATGCTATAACAGTTTTGCCATTTGGTACTGCCTTTGTTTAAAGTTGCTTTTACTGAGAGTGATGCTCAATGAACATAATACCTTGTTTTACAGACTGTTCCTTAGAAAGTCTATGTGCTGACTTTCTTCAGTAGAAAGAATTTTTTGAATTCAGATTATTACTACAGGAAACAGAAGTGGTTGTCTGATTCTGAAAATTTTAAACAGAGGTTTCCTTTTCTCTCTCATTGTTTTTAAAAAGATCAATATTTCAGAAAATACATGGGAAAAGAGATAAATTATATGGATGTTGGAGTTTTTGTGTAACTTATTGCTAAGATTAGGGAAGTAGACTGCAATAAAATGAGAACAGAGATTACCATTATTTTTTTCTACCAGTTCAAGACCACCATAGCAGTGTGAGAAAACAGGTATGATTTGGAGGCAGCACTTTGAAGAAAAAATAAATATAAGACTATTAAGGCATACAAGTGATATCTCTACATTTCTTGCTAATTCTTCAGAGACATCAATCCAAAGCCCTAAAAGTCAAAGGAGAAGAGAATGCCATTGGTTGGCATTCATCCCAGGAACTGAGCTGCATATAATTGGATTTCATTAGTCTTCCTTTCCCAATAATTGAATATATAAAAACAAAATGCCTGTTCTCATCCTAGAATCTTTTATTGTACATTTTAGCAATCTAAAAGTTATCTGTTTTCATCTATTTTGGGTAGAGCTGTGTGAAGAATTTTGTAGTCATCAGCTAAAATCTTTAAGACACATTTAAAATTTATAAGGAGATATTTGTTTGAAAAGATATTTGGACACAAAAAAACTTATGAATAATGTGTAAGAAAACTTTCCGCAGCTGTGTATTTCTAAACTTTGATTTCCAAACAACTTGCTTTTTTTGCTTGTGTTAATGCTTGAACAAATAAATATTTTATTGCCAAATCATAGTCTTAACCTCTTTTAATGTGCCATCATCTTCTCCTGACTGTTATGTGGGCTTTCTTTTGTCTCTTTTCCTGTATCCTGTCAATGTCTGACTACTGTACATTGTTTCTTGACAAATACAGTTAGTGCAGTGAAAGTAGAGGATGTACTATCTCTTCAAAAGGTGTTTAAAAACACCCTGGAACTTCTGAAAAAGCTGAAGACAGCTGGTTTTATCTTAAACTGGACACTATAATTTTTGCTGGAAGACTTAGGCTCACTGATTAATTATCTATCTGGAAAATGTATCACCATTGGTTCTTCAGCACTCTTTCTTTTTACAGTTTTGCGTATTTTAATTTTTCATGGTTCACTGAATATGGAGAAATGGCCACACCCATTTAGGCAGTTGCTGTAAGTTTTACCAAGTGGGTCAAGCCTAAAAACTACAGGAACCCCTATCTGTGTACACAGCTCATATAAGAAAATCATGTGCTCACACCAAACTCTCTATTGAAAACAAGGAGAATTCTCACAGATCATTTTTCTTAGTGAGTCTGGCCTGTTTCAACAGTTCTTTGTGTGAGTCTGCCCTTCCAGGGAACTGTCTGGGAAGTAAGATAAAGATACTGAGACATAAACTGACTGCCCTATTGCACCACCAGTGCTGTGGCCAAAGTCTTATTAGATGGACCACGTCTTTCTAGCAATTTTCCTCCACACATTCTAAATGACCAAGATAATAATTATCTGTCACTTGCTTTCTTGTTTATTTTAGAATTTGATAATTAGTTTTCCCACTGTTTTTCCTTTTTTCCTACAAAATCTTACTTCTTCTAATAAATTGTGGTAGGGAGACTTTTCATTTTTACTAAAAAGCAAAATAAAGAAACAGGACAGGTTTTTAAAGCCTATATTCACATGACTGAATCTAGAGATATGAAAAGGTGATCTAAAAGTGGAAGACATTTTATTAAACTGATATCGTTGTCTTTTTACTTGGCTTTGATTGGAGGTTTAGGTTCTAGGTTTCTCCTGTAGCAAACAAAGACAACATGAACATCTAAAACACAGCAAGGAGCTGAATGACTTAGACAGCTTTGCATTTAAAGAGGAACCTCTGGCAAGATTTCCATATGGATTTGACAGCTACATGAAAAAAAAAGGATAAACAAAACAAGAAAAACCAGAAAAAAACCCCACTTCCAGAAATTTGGGGTCTGTACTTACGTTTACAACTCAGGCCCATTTCTAAGACAAGGTCATGGCATGAACTGAATTTAAAAAAGAAATAGAAGATAATTTGTTTTTAGGGCTGTAAACACATTTCAGGCTTTACTTTGGGGGGGCAGAGAAGGAGGTAAAATTAGAGAAAGGTAAGTAATTTTTTCCACTTCAATAAACACTATAGAGACAACTTTTTAATTTCTTTATTAAAAAAAAAAAAGGAAAAAAAGTTTTTAAGAAGTCTCAGAGCAGAGAATCTTTTTTCAGGCAAAGGCTGTCCCTTTACTACATTTCTGAGTAGAAGTTGCAGAGGCATAAACAGGAGAAGTATGGAAACTCAGAAATTCTTCTATATCTTGCAAAACAAATAGAAGAAAAAGAAAACATGAGAAGCCAGCAGTCACACTGTGCTTTCCAGACGTCTGTCAGTGTCAGGACCACGCCCAAACCTGCTGAATTGTTCAGTAAACACCCTTTGCAGTCTTTATTGTCGTAGAACCCAGCAGGGTTAGCTTCACAGCTCAAACTCTATCCACTGTGAATGGGAGGCAATTGCAGTAGACCCCTAATGAGCAGCATGAATTTAAAGTCTCTTCCTTCTGTTTTAATGATGTGTTGGCTTACTGATTTATTTTCCAATCCAGTTTCAGGTTTGGATTCAGCGTCTGGACTGAGGAATGCTGCTGCAGCAGCAGTTGTTCATTACATTTTCTTTCTCGTTCCTCCCTTTTACTTGTGACCAGCCCTTGTCCCTTCCTGTCCCTGCTGCAGCTCTCAGTGCAGGGTTCATTGTTTCAAAGGAGCAAACAGATTACTTGACTCGATTAAAACACACACTTGCTCACACACAGGTCTTGCTTTATTTATGAACTTTCTGGTGGTTGTTTTTCTGTTTTAGGAACCTTAAGGTAGTTTTGCCTCAGACTCTGGAAGAAAATTATAACTAATTGTTTTATTATTTTTTATTCAGTGTCTTTCTGGAGCAAAGCGCATTTACTTCTTACAAACTGCAACTTTCTCAAAGGTCTGTTACGACTGCGATCATGTTTTGGAACAGGGGGACCCAGTAGGGGTCTGCCCTGCTGGCAGAGGTATGACAGCTCAGTGTTTTGTAACATGATCTTTTGCATAAAATCTCAGGCTGTTCCAGCTGGCTTTTTTGACTGTGTCCATATGGGAAGGGAAGGTTTGGGAAGGGAAGGTTTGGGAAGG